>NQII01007046.1:0-22846 GCA_002778355.1 Clitarchus hookeri | reverse complement strand
GGAGGGGGGGGGGGAGACGGCTGTATTAGCAACACCGGGCCGGAGGTGGCGTATGCCGTGCTGTGACTCACGTGTCGCCCACGTGGCGTGGATCTCGAGGCCACGCCAGGCCCACGGCTGGCCGGCGTGACGCACGCTTCTCCGAGACGCACGCTGATATGGGCGGCAGAGCTGCTTCTCCCTCAGCAACTCTACATCAGTCAATATTTAGGGTCACCTATTTTTAGCGAAAATATTTACGCAAAGACTGGACTGTAATCTCCTATGGCATACGTGCAGTTTTCGCTTGGTTACTGGCCATGTGTCTTGGTCGGGAGGCAGTTCCTTTCCTGACTGGGCCAGGTAACTCCGACACCGAGTGTCCGTGATTCTCGGGCAGACACCTGCAATACGTCGCAGTTTAAATCATCAAATAACGGAAGTGGACCTCAGCTCTAGTGTTTTGGAGTACAAGCTGTCCTGAAATATTTTAGCGGAAAAACAGGTGACTCCACCTATAAATACTATAGCCAGTGATTTTTCTCGAAAAAATATGATACATATATCAATACTATAAGCACCCAACAGCAGTTTGTCTACTGTCATTGGTTGCTGTCTGCTGGAGAAGGCGTTTTCATATTTGACCGAGCCACTCAGAATTCGACAATGTCGGCACGGCTCCTACGTGGTTCGTGTGCAGACACGTCAACACGTGTCAAAAAGTAATTCAGCCAATCAAGATAGGTAAACGACCCTACAGTGTTTTGAAATGTAACATGCGTGGAAATTTTTTTGCGAAATTTTACTACCCCTAGTAAATATTAATATAATTTTCTCTCGGACGTGTAAAATGTGTTGGCAAAAACATTAACACCTATTTAAAAATGGATTCGTAATGCCAGTATCGGAGTACCGATTGTTGAATATCCCTGATACTTAATTAAAATTTTTTTATCTATGACTTAGATCACACGCCCAGTGATTCAGTTGGCAAAGTTAACTAGGAGTATAGAAACTTCGGCTCCAATATTCCGAAATTTTCGACTATTCGGTACTATATGTTGAAAACTATAATCATTTGACTACAAATATTTACACTTATGTGGTCCGTATATAAATCTCTTTCGGGTAATAAAATATAAATGGTGAAAGATGGTCTTAAGTTGTAGTTTCAGGGTGTGGGGATGATTGCTTGAACGCGAAGTCTGCTTGCGAGGTATGACTGCACGGCCTATCGCAGCAGCTTCCCGGCACCGGAAACACTGCAGGAACTACTGTAGATGATCTGTCGCGAGCAGCGCGCACACTTCCTGTGCCTGCAGTTTTCTTTACTTGATTGGCTCTCGCGTGGCTCTCACGCAAGTGCCAAGCTACTCTCGCATTTAATTGACCCAATGATAATTGCGATATTCTAAAGCAGAACGTTTGGATTGGTCCACAAAACACTTAGTCGAGTGAAGTGGAATGGAGAGATTTGGGCAGCTCGTAACAGCAAAGTCTCGAAAGCCGATGAGGGTGAAGCGAGGTGAGTATGGAGCAGCACTGGAATGCAAGGGCGGGGGTATACGGGACATCCTCGAGAAAACCCACCGAACAGCGGAATCCTCGGGCATGATTCCCGCATGCGAAAATCCAGGAGCGAACCCTTGCCTAGGTGGAAGGCGGGTAGTCTAACCACTACATCACTGCAGCCCCTAAATTTTTATTTTCTCTACCATGAAGGNCGGTTTGCCTAGGTGGAAGGCGGGTAGTCTAACCACTACATCACTGCAGCCCCTAAATTTTTATTTTCTCTACCATGAAGGAGTTTTTAAGCTAATACGATTGTTGTATGACATTCCCTTATTCGTACATTATGAGGTTGGATTACAGCCGATGTGTAGGTATACAATCACGCCACATACATATTGAGATTAGCAGTATAAGTCAGAGGATTGTACATAACTTTTGTATTACAGTATATTATGGTGCCTATTATGAACAAGTGTTTTTCATAGAAAATTTTGATTTCCTTAAAACTTCCGTGCAGTTAGTTTCATAATACATGGCTTATTCGATTTTCCAAACGAAAGTTAATTTTACGATCTCAAAATCCGAGTTCGCCTCACACCAAGGCAAACCGGGTTCAATCCCCGGCCGGTTCACTCCGGATTTTCGCAAGTGGCAATCAAGCCGGACGATACCGCTGGTCAGTGGGTTTTCTCGGGGATCTCCCATTTCCCCCCGCCCTTGCATTCCAGTGCTACTCCATACTCGCCTCGTTTCAGCCTCATCGGCTCTCAAGACATCGATGTTAAGAGTCACCCAAATCTCTTCACTCACTCAGAATCCGAGCTGGCATAACTGCGTGCCTATATTTGGTTTAATTTCAAACTGCGACACACAAAGTTTCACGAAAATTTGAAATTCTGAGCGTACTTGGCAGCTGTTTAGGGAAGGGGGTGGGGAGGGAGAACATTTTCCTGAGAGAAACGTAATTCGTAAACTGTCCCACGGCTCTACGTTATGATTGGTTCACATCATTATCACCCAGCACACANTGAGAGAAACGTAATTCGTAAACTGTCCCACGGCTCTACGTTATGATTGGTTCACATCATTATCACCCAGCACACAACCTGCAGCTCATTGGTTGTGATAACGACGCAAGTCCTGCGCCAGCGTAAGTAGAGGACTCATAAAAAAATCTTGTTTGCAAAAACTAAAACTAAACATTTATTTGGGTCTGAAAAGGCTCAAAGACTGGAAAAATTTATTTTCTAACCGACTTTATATTAATGTCTTTTACAAAGTGACTCCGAGGCGCGGACTAAGCCGCTGCTACAGCTAGCAGGCATGAACATACAAATCACAATAAAATTGATAACAATGATAAAACTTTATTGCCTTTTATGCAGCGAGGCTAAGTACGTTACCAAATGAGGACTGGGAAAGTTGAAGTTGCGCAACTACAGCGGCATTCGCTTGTAATGAGAAACGACAATAACATGAGTTAAAAAGCTACCACTAGCTACCACTAGCTACCACTAGCTACCACTAGCTACCACTCTGTCCTGCAAAGCGTTGTTATTGAGTTACAGCCGTTTCACAATGTGGTAACATGTATCAGTAAAGGCTATTCACGGTAAAGTGAGCACTTTTGAATGCCTTCTCATTTGAGATAATAGTCGATAAATGTATTTTATTTTAGCTTTACAAGTTAACTTAAGAGTGCAATGGAATCTACACACTATGTTTATTACTTACATGGCACAATTTATTTTTACAAAAAATTGTTTAAAGGAGAAAAAATTACTCAAATAAGAAAGTAACTAGAGCCTCAAAAATGCTCACTTTACCATGAATAGCATATGCCGNAATAGCCTATGCCACCACTTACTGGGTTGTTACGTTGGATCGGGCCTGCCCGGTCTCCTGACCTCAATCCACTTGGCTATTAGCTGTGAGGACACGTGAAAAGTGTAGTGCATGCTACGCCAGTTAACGGCATCAACTACTTGGAACGACGTATCAACAACACCTGTGTAGGTATCTTGGCGCCTTCGCCAGTCCGTGATATGAGACGTTGGCACGCACGCATTGCTGCCCATGACGTGGCCAACGCACGTCCTGTACTTCACTAACGCGTTGTGGCACACGTGTTCGTAGCGACATTTTTGCCTATTTCGATCCCAGGAATCACCTCCAGAAGTTTCTTGCAATTCTTGATATACACACTGTAGTTTCCTCTGATCTGGGCGAACCATCCTCTGAGTGGCTGGGCGAGGTCTGACAACGGGCCTTGGGTCTGATCGGCTCTCAGCCTGCTGCGAAAGCTGATAGGTCGGCTGGGATGCCAGCCGGCGAGTAAGTCGCCGGTCGCTGATTGGCGAACGGCGTTCCGACACGCTGCTAGGGTAGTGACGCCATTTTGCTGGCGTACGTACCTGGATATCTCGGTACAAGATGGTGTTTCACATCTGTATTTTCAAGTACCTGTTCTGTGGCGATACACTCTGCAAGAATATACAAGGGGCCCTTTCTTGCGTCTTTATATCTCTCAGTGATCAAGACTGGATGCTGACAGCTCGTTCGAAAAAACTGTTTTATCAATTTGTTAGTTTTAAAGAGATTCTTTTTTCCCACACTACCGCCCTGCAAAATTGCAAAAGACGTTAATTTCCAGAAACATAGCCCAACTAGATCCGCATGAAAACATACTGTCCACTACAGGTCAACGATGGTTTAATTTCCTCTCTGCTTTTGTACCTATTACATATAATTCTGTACTCCGGTAGTGGTGCTGCGTGGTTTTTAATAACATGCTTGCTATCAGAAACATAGCCTACCACACAGGTAGTTATCACACATGTGACATGACTGTAAATACGACACCTTAACCCCTGAACCTTTTTTAAAGCCACTTGATATAATAATTAATGGGAAATGGTACTGGCAATAAACCACGTACATTTGACCGAGAAACCAACCTAGTGATATTTATTAATTTATTATTTAATTTCCAGGGGTAGGCAATTGTTAAAAAAGGAAAACAAACGAGATTTACTGTTTCTCAGTAAATATTTAAAGTAGTTTATTCAATTCATAAACAATAACAGATTTAACTCGGAATTCAAACACTTGATCTGCTAATATTGAACTCGAAAGAAAGAATTCGAGTCCCTGAAATGCACTAAATACATGGCACCTGTGCGTTAACTTTAAATAATAAAATTCGTAAATCAATATTTTAATAATTAATATTGTTTTCCTTCTTAAAATTGGCAAAACTAAAAGTTAACAATATTCACATTCGAAGTAATTTTAAATGAAAAACATTTAGACGTTCTTAATACATAGTTAACAACATGAATACGTGAAGGCGGTATTAATGCGTGAAAGCGTGGTGACGTGGTGCAGACGATTAAAAAAAAAGATCAGAATTAGTTGACGTAGCACTTGGCTACGAAGCCGCGAAACTGGATAATATTCAGCAAGCAGTTCTCAGACGAAGGTGGTCTGGCACGTAACGTAGTTCAAGTTGAATCATGAATAAAAACTTGGACTTGAAAGTTACAGTTGAAGATTTGAAAAGTTCGATTTAACTGTTGAAAAGTTCGACTGCGACCTGCCCGAAGGCGGAAGCACGCGACAGATACGTCACAGATTCCACGGCGTCAGTGTACAAAACATGCGCGCAAAGCCTGCGTACAAAGTGACAAAAGTTAGTTCTCGAGTAGATCATAGAGAGCGCTGGGGGTACCAAAACGGTAAGGCATATAAATGTTGCGCTTTTGGCGCGAGACGCGGATAGGGTAGAGCGAAAAGCGTCCCACGTCACTGGAATGTAAGTTCTGCTGCAGCTCACATCTCGTGCAAACTGAGCCAGGCTTCGCAGCGAACTTAACTCTATACTAACTTCCAGGACGTTAATGCTTCACTGAAATAAATTCTCAAATAACACAACTGCCCTAAAATTGCAATTAATCAATNACTAACTTCCAGGACGTTAATGCTTCACTGAAATAAATTCTCAAATAACACAACTGCCCTAAAATTGCAATTAATCATGATAGACCTAACAATACCAAAATACAGACACAACCAATAAGGCAAAAAATTTCTAAATAGACCTATACGAAGTTGGGTAGAATATAAAAAATAATGAGTGCCAAAATTTAGGGAAAATTTTACAACGGCACATTTCCTTGGATAACAATAGCCAAAAATACTTTTCGGGACACTTTAAGTAAAATATTATATATGTACTATAGTGATACGGAAAACGCATGCTAAATAAATTATATACTTGCTTGTATTCAAGGAACGTTAGTGCTTACATGTTGAAATAAGCTGTACGTGTATATTTTCGCATTACAAACAGTTGTGAATACTGATATAGTACTCTTGTGCTGTTACAAAAAATATCTTGAAAACTAGTTCGAAAATAAAACTGCATAAGTACAAAAATTGTTGTGCTGTTTACATATTTCCCAACAATTTTTGTACTTCACTCCATTTGAATCCGACCTTTTCTTTACGCCGGTACCTTACGCTGTCAGTTTCTAATGCTACATTTTCGGTTACCAACCACCGCAGAAGCTATGCCACTTAACATCTGACGCTGGGCATTAACAATACATCCCTATGCAAATATAGTTGAGTCATTGAAATCGCATTAATTATGTCTGGACTAAGCATGTTCCGCAACTTGCCACATACAATCTTTTTATTTTATTGGGCGAAAGGAAACAAGAAGTTACTGATATTACTAATCAGCCTACTTTCCTCAACATGGGTTCGATTAATTTTAAATAATTTCTTAAAAAACTGAGTTGGTGGATAGGACTTGTCTTGTCGAAAGCAATATCATTAGAGATGAAACAATATGCAACAGTAGTGCGAAAATTGCAGACACTCACGTGCCTTACCCGGGACTCGAACCCAAGGAAAACCTCGTACTATAAGATAGTGTGCAATTAACTGCATTACGGAGGTAGGATTCGAGCGTCAATTTTGAATTTAATCAGTTTAATGTTTCCAATGACAGGGTTTACTAGTGACAGAGCCACTTAAAAAATGCAAGTTTACATGGCCTGCCATACAGCTACTTGTGAAAATCAGTTGATTGGCCCATGAGAAATGGCGTAAATATCTCACTATTTTTAATGGGACGATTTCCATAAAACGGGGGCATAAAAGGTATGTATTAGCACATTCTGTTGTTGAATACTGTCAGTAAACAAAATATACTCAAAAAATATTACATGGTTTCTTATATATAGCACACTAAGACAAAGTATTTTTTATAGCTCCCATTCTGAAAGTGAGTTCCTGTCACACTTAAACAATACGTATGGTTATATGACCTACCACAGTACAGCTTTTTCGTCAAATTTGGTAATAATGGGTTGTTTGTTTCCTGAGATATGACATGAAAACTAAATTTTGATTGTGCTGCTAACTTACAAAATGGCAGAGAAACGAGGTTCTGTATTGACAAATTTGATGCTTGTAACTGATACTGCCAGCATACAAAGTTAAGTCGGAATTTTCTTTGTTAATCAAAGATACCGAGATAAAATATTTATATACCTATCATTTTGAAAATAAGTGCCTGACTTTCTTTAAACATAACCGTTTACACCACCTTCTGCGGTACTATTTGTTTGCCACATTTGGTACGAATCGGTCAATTGTTTCCCGAGATATGACAAAAAATTTATTTATTCATGTAGCGCTATCTTACATAATGGCTGATAGAAATGGCCATGTGTTGGCATATATGTTGCTTGTAATAGATACTTTCAGAATACAACATTTTTGGTTTAATGTAATAGTAGATACATCAAAGAAACCTATATTATTATTTGCATGGCCGCCATTTTGAAAGTAAGTGTATAACGAAGTTTAGTCACTTACGTTCACCTAGTCTATCATAGTTTTACTTACATTCCAAATCGGGTGAGAATTACTTTGATATTTTTCGAGACGTATTGGCAGAAAAAACAACTCAATATTGGAAAAAGTTGAGAGCGTGGTTTTGCGCACCTAGCGTGATCACTATACCCCATATTCACTCTACGATCCAATCGGAAACGAGGTCTGTCGCAAAGCACTGAGAACGACTGTAGTTCATTCGCGGTTTCCTCACACATTTTTAGTCAAACAATTTAAAAATCACCCAAATAATGACGTGTTTGATTGTCTCCTGATTATACCGCGTATCACAAAAAACAGTTTTATACTTGAGTTGACATAAAAATACTTAATGTTTCATTAAATTTAACTTGAACTTACATTTTACCTGCAAATTATAATATTTCATTTGTAATTAATATGAAAAAAATCGGTGAGAAAATAGTTGTGTTCGTAATAACCAGTAAGAAGTAGTTCTTGAGCATAATATTAATACACTGAGTGCTCACGAATGCGGTGCGCTGTCCCCTGGTGTAATTTTATAGAGCCGGTTAAGCTTTGTTTGCACGGGTGGGAGGAATATCCTGGAAGTAGAACTCAAGCAGGTCTCAAAGTCTGAAGTAACCAAGAGCATCATATACGACTGCTCCAAGAGAACGGCCAAGCCACACGAGAGGAGGACACACCAGTACGATTGCCTGGCGTGTCCTTTGATGTGGCCGCGCGCATTCGCAGTCTGCCCGCTCGACTACATCAAGTGGTCATCATGAGAGCATCGTCCATAGTCCGTTCACAGTTTCGTCCAACTTCTCTGAAACCCTGCTAAAGTTATACTTCCAGGATATTCCTCCGCCTCATGGGAACAAAGCTTAACCAAGTCTATAAAATTACACCAAAGGGACTATGCACCGCATTCATGTGCACTCACTTTAATAATATTTCCCATAATAACAATTTCTTACTAGGCATTCATTACCAACATACTTATTTCCGCTCTGTTTTACTAACATCAAGTATAAATTAAATATTTAAAGTTAAATATAAGTAAATATTTAATTTAACCAAAGATTATATGTCAACACAAGTATAAAACGCCTGTGATTCATTACATATTAAGGAAACCTCCAAACACGTCATAAATGGTGCGATTTTTTCAAAAAGTGTAAATAAACCGTGAAGAGATTATATTTATCGAATCTGTTAAGTTACTGTTATATTCACGCTTAAGTGAGAATATTTATAATCATCCATTCGGACACAGAGGCTGGCATGCATCCAGTAAATTTGGTAACGATGCAGGGAAAGTAGTCCTATGTAATTACGTTGAGTTAAAAGTGTTAGGTAAACTTTTGTTGTAAACTCTGAAATGAATACCGTTTTCTGATTTTTTGTGCATGTAAGTATGAGAATACGTCACTTTTTCAATGTTGTGATAATTTCACGTTTNGTACCGTTTTCTGATTTTTTGTGCATGTAAGTATGAGAATACGTCACTTTTTCAATGTTGTGATAATTTCACGTTTGTACTTGACCGACGCATTAATAAAGTTATGAAGCCCGTAGTAATGTCAGTTGCACATATTGAAGAAGACTACACAATGCGCATAGTAGTAAACCGGAACCAGGACTTTCAAAAGTGATCGGTTTACCGTGGACAGGCTATACCTATAGCCGAACACAAAGCTTACAGCTCATGGGTTGTGATAACGAAACAAGTATCGTGTCGGCTTTAGTACAACACGCGCCAAAAAAATGTCTTATTCTCAACAACTAGAAGCATATAGTAATATATACAGAGAGTAGATAAGAACACAGAGGCGACAGGAATAGATGGTTCCTTTGATATGGGCATACCCATTCTCTGATTGGCTGCGCGACGCACTTCGAACGGACCTTGTGTGTGATTGGCTATCGCGCGCAGAGAAATTTGTCCTATTGGTTGAGCTGCCGGCTAGTAAATAGGTTACCAAGTGCTGATTGGCGAACGGCGTTCTGACATATTGGGGGATTGAGTGAAGAGATTTTGGCGGCTCTTAACATTAAGGCCTTGAGAACCGATGAGGGTGAAACGAGGTGGATATGTAGCAGTGCCCAAATACAGCCACGGGGGAAACGGGAAAGCCCCTGAAAACCCACCGACTAGCGATAATCATGGGGCGACCCACCTGGAATCGAACCCGGTCAGCCTTGTAGGGAAGCTAGTAGTCTAACCACTACACAACCGCGGCCCCTACCAGTTTGGAGGCATGTGTGGTTATCTGTTTACTCCAGTAAATGTCACTCTCAGCTAGCGATAGGACTTTTGTTTGCGAAGTTTCAAAGGCTGTTCACGGTAAAGTGAGCACTTTTGAGAGTCCTGGTTAAGGTCTACTTGTATGCACGTTGTGTATTCTTCCACCATATGTACAGTTACCATTACTATGGACTCGTCACTTTATTCATGCGTNCTTGTATGCACGTTGTGTATTCTTCCACCATATGTACAGTTACCATTACTATGGACTCGTCACTTTATTCATGCGTTGGCAAAGTGAAACCGTTAAATTATAATAAGAGACCCGGAAATCTCGCGGATTCATTTGGCAACAAGTTAGACTCCNTGGCAAAGTGAAACCGTTAAATTATAATAAGAGACCCGGAAATCTCGCGGATTCATTTGGCAACAAGTTAGACTCCACAATAGTTTGTGTACTCGAGCCTCAGTTGGTTGTTCATTGGTTGTTGCTCCACTTGTACCTGAGACTAGGTGGCACGGGATTCGGTACTCTTTTTCTTGCGTGTTACTTATTGGTTCAAATGCGCCCAGGGCGTGACTTACACACTGAAATCCAATTAAAACGAAACTCAAATGTGTATATGTTTGAAGTCTAGCTTGTCTTCGAATGAATTCGTGAAATTTCTGGGACTCTAATTATTGGCAAAGTAAATATATTACAAATATGTTAATTCTTACATNCGAATGAATTCGTGAAATTTCTGGGACTCTAATTATTGGCAAAGTAAATATATTACAAATATGTTAATTCTTACATGTACATGCATTAAAAAATTAAAAAAGTTAAAGAACTACTTTCAGTATTAACCAATGTTTACCTAATACTTTAAACTCAACGCTTAGACGTGGTATTGCTTTCCCTCTGGTGTAGCCAACATCACTGCGTGCGTGGCACTCAGTCTGCCCGTTAAAATAGACGCAGGTACTGTCAGTGACATTTTTCAAAGGTTGTTTTCTTGCACATTCCTATCAAAAGAGCACCCCCGAAAATAACAGGAATATGCAATTTCAATTGCACAGTCTTGCAAAATGAAGACGAGAAAAAAGGAAAACTAAATAATGAGAGCCTGCTGGGAATGTTCCGTGAAATTTAAACTCTTATTTATCGCGAACCATTTATCCGATTTTCATGATCGACATATCATTGGATTTCCTTTTAAATTCTCTACAATATGAGTTTCAAACGGATCCGACCTTTATTCAACATTGTAATTCACTGTCGGAAAACCCGCAAAATAACATACTTAACTCAAAAACTGCTAACACCACACCCATCAGGCACATTTCAATCGAAAGAGCAGCCTCGAAAACTATAGGAATGAAGTACTCGCTTGACCGTGAACAGCCTTTAGTTAAAGTCACCGAGATGGCAGTGAAACAGCCTTTGACGACGACCTTGACAGTGATGCGGCGGCAAGCACGCGGAGTCTGCTAACGACCCGGATGTTAGCGAGCGGCGCAACTCCACAAGCCGCAGCTCGAGAACGCAGAAAACAACCTGCCAGGGAAAACACCGACCGAGCAAGTCTCTTGCACGCTGGCTTCTCGTTCTGGATGTCGTGAGTTGGGGCACGGCCTACCGGAGGGCAGCTGCGAAATTTCAATATGAAATCCTGTGTTAAGAAAATATCGCCTAACTACGTTAATTTAAAATACAGGCGTTTCAAAAAAAATGCATTGTTCAAGAATTTTTTTAGGAGAAGTTCCTTGCAGAGGACATGTTTCCATAGCATATATAACTTGCTTACAAGTAATTTTTAAATATATGTTTTACAAAAAAGTACATACTGCTGATCCATATTAAAAAATTTGCGCTGTTAGGGATCTTCTCGTAAAAAAATTCTTAAAGAATACATTTTGTTTGAAACGCCCATCTTTAAAATTAACGCACTGAGGTAAAATTTCCTAAACGTGGGATTTCCTGTTAAAATTTCGCAGCTGGCAGTCAGTAGACAGCACCCGTAAGGCTCCCGCCCGCCTGGCGCCTGAACTGCGATGCAGCGTCTTTCAAATACACGGTTTTCAATGAAGCTATTAAATGTGCGTCCAACGTTCTCATCTACTAATAGAACACACGCTTCAGACGAGGGCTGTTGAGTACTTTCAAGACGACAAGCACATTAGAAACACCATTTCAGAGATCTCCAAAATGAATCAAAACGGCTTTTCAAAGTGCCGTATCTCAAAATATACGCGTCAGATAGATACACAACTACTCTAGGTCCCTGCCTCGAACCTTCCTCCAGACTTCCCATCAATAAAATAATAGGGTCACCGCTGAAAGTCCCATGGGTGCACGTAGTGCGACGAGAACACTGCGTGCCAGCTTGCGCTTAGCGGCGATGGGGCACTTGATGCGCGTGGCAGTGTTGCCCTTATCGCACCCACGCTTCTCGGTCTCAAATGCGGAAAAAAAAACTCCAGGTAGGCGGGACCCTTAAACTGTTAGAGATTGTTCGCAAATATAGCACAAGAGAGAATGGACAACTGTATGTGTGTGTGTGTGTGTGTGTGTGTGTGTGTGTGTGTGTGTGTGTGTATGTGTGTATATATATATATAACTCTTTAGTACCCTTACTACATTTATCCGCGAAAGAGTGAAATGCTTTGTACAGTAAAGACGTTCAAGGATTTTACATTTGCGGCCTGATATATAATACATCTTCCATAATACGTACACGTTAAAAACTGTTGCTCTTTAGGAATTTAATGGGAAAAAAATGTGCACATTGCGAATCGAAAGTGCGATGTCTAATGTAACTAACTTACTAGCTCATAAAAAAAGTGAACAGGCCACGTGTGGCTCTGGTATTTCCTCGGCCGTGTAAAGTTCGGAAATACATGTTCGTAAATACTGCACGTTTATTCCACATCAAGGAATTTCAGAAGCCATTGTTGGAAAACTAAGAAAAATAAATCACACAAAATAATNATTTTACATTTGCGGCCTGATATATAATACATCTTCCATAATACGTACACGTTAAAAACTGTTGCTCTTTAGGAATTGAATGGGAAAAAAATGTGCACATTGCGAATCGAAAGTGCGATGTCTAATGTAACTAACTTACTAGCTCATAAAAGAAGTGAACAGGCCACGTGTGGCTCTGGTATTTCCTCGGCCGTGTAAAGTTCGGAAATACATGTTCTTAAATACTGCACGTTAATTCCACATCAAGGAATTTCAGAGCCATTGTTGGAAAACTAAGAAAAATAAATCACACAAAATAATTTTTATGGTCTCAATAAAAACTGTTTTTATGCGTGTGGTATAATTCTGCGTTTTTTTTTTTTCGAGCCCTAGCATTGCGGTTTTTAGTAAAATCTGTGGAAAATATTTCTATCGATTGCGTCTCACCAAGAAGTGACTTCAAAAGAAATACATATTGTAAGTAGTAGTTTCTTTCAGTGCCTGTTTATACAATTTGCGGGGTTTTACTCACATACACGGACAAGTTAGCTATTACAATGCACGTCTTATGCCCTCATTAAGTTTTAAACCGTAGCTACTGGCACGGCAGTCTGTGTCACTCACAGAAGACAATTATTTAAAGGAATTTATTAAATGCTATAAAATTACTATGTGTAAACTATTTTGCTTACATTTGAGATTTATTTTGATTTCCAATTGCAAGATTTTCAACGAGAATACGCCATTCTTTAATAGAAAGCCTAAACTGATCGCACGGTGGATGGCTTGTGCGAGGGCTTTCATCCTTATTCGTGATGCATGCGGGCAAAGTTCTGTCCCCATTTCTCATACATCCCATTAAGACTATGATTAAAAGTTTTTAACTTGATCGTTTAATACAGAGATTACTTTTCCTGTGTGCAGTCATAAGACGTCGCGCCTAACATTATATCCCAGCATTCAACTTCCATCTTTATATTAGCTGCATCAGCAATATTTTTAATGAATTATTTTGCCGTCTACGTTCCGTGTAATATCTGGCTCATTTTCTTATTACTTCCCTGCAGCACTTTTAATTCGTTTCATGAAAATATAATTGAGCACATAATGAAGACTAAAGTAAGTTCAGGTAACCAGCAGACGGCTAACAAACTGTTGACAACATATAGAATCAATAGAGTAACTTAACACAAAATATTTAGAGCTGGAACCTCGGTGATCTGTTGATAATCGTTGTGAACTTGAGTTCTTAGTTTTTATTACTTCTGCAATTATTACCAACTTATTCGAAAAACGAGCATCATTCAAACCCAACCACAGTAACCTTTCGTTTATCTTGCGTTTATGTCTAAATAGTATAAAGCAAAGTAGCTTATCCGCGTCTGTCTGTGTATTCGCTTAGTACTTCTAAACTACTTAATGGATTTTGATGCGGTTTTCTACATCATTTAGAGAATTCCTTGAGGAAGGTGTTGATGTTTAAAACATTTATATTTAATTTAAGGATAGTAGAGAAATGTCGAACCGTTTGTAATCAAGTCGTAAAACCCCGCTTTTAGGGTTCTTACATGACTTGCGCTAACTAAACCATAAGAGATACACCAAATTAATGTACTACAGAATTGTAGCTCTCAAAAAGGTCTACAGAAAAGTCCGTGATAGCATAGGTTTATCTTTTAAGGATGGCCCACAGTATCCTTTTTTGTTTTTCAAAGTATCGTTGTAAAAACTAAATGGTTGCCGGGAGAAGCCGGGCCGGTTCACCAGTACCTTACACTCGCAGCTCGGCCAGCTACGCTGGGCGTTATTTTGGCCAACGTTTCTTACATACCGGTCTCAGGCGAATTAGTGTGCAGTTTTTCTAATGCGTGGCCGTCGCAGTTTGTCAGGCAGATGCCAGTTAGCTTCGCTGCCTAGATCTAGAAGGAAATAAGTAGGGACACATTTTTTTTTCGCTAAAAGATTACAGAACATTCTACATTTCAATACTCTACGAGCATATCAGTCGGCGCGTCTCTGTCGGAGGACGTCTTCTTACTCGGCTGGCCAATCAGAATTAGGATACTCCTATACTGAACGTCTGTGATTCGCGGAGACGCCTGAAACACGCGCGAGTTACAATCATCCAACCGTGATAATGGATCTGAACTAACATACTTTGGAGTACAACTATAGTCGAGGAATATTTTTCGCGAAAATCAGGTGGCCCTAGAAATAAGGATTACACACTCTATAATTCGAACCAGTGGAAAGTCAATGATTCGCAGTCAAATCCAGCTTCTTTAATCAGCGAAAACCGCTCCACTGAGAATAAGTAGAAAATCGCTGATTGCATCAGAGAGAAAACTTAACTGAATGATGAAGTGAATACTTCATCCAGTCATTTTCTAAAAGAATTTTTTTTTTTTCCTTTTATTTTGTTGCTACAAACGTGTAAGATTTGGTTGGTTCAAATAAATATTTGTACGGCCGGCCGTACAATACAATTTTGATCATTAAAAACATATGAACTTGAACGGGGTTGGAACACGCGACCTCTAGCTCAAGAGCTACGCCCGCGTGCTTCATCGGCTACTCTAGCTGATGTCGTGATGTAATTATTTCTAGATTTATCTAGGGTTTAAAGAACGGTGTGTGGGTAGATAAATATTTTCACGTTTTACAGCTTTGTTTTTTTTTGTCTTCTGTGGTAATTATTCCGTGAAGATTGTTTTTACCATTGTTAGGCGTTAAGTAAACGACTAACAAACACTGTCACTATCCTAATTGTTAGAAGAAATACAAATAATCTCTAGAACTGGTACACATGGTTTAACTGATACATCAGTTAAAAAGCAAACAACTTTAAAACAGCGAATGAAATGATTGAAGAATCAGAGGAAAATGTCACTGTATCTGTTAGTGAAGGATGACGGACGTTTTTCCACTAACGCGTCAGTTATAGTTAACTGACGTGACTGTTGAATAAGTCAGATGCTATTACCTGATTCAAACAATGGAATTCTCACTGACTCGGGTTTAGAGTGCACAGCGTCACTACTGGGGAACCCCTCGGAACACACACTGTTATACTGCATTTCATAAAAGTAGACAACATTTGGACAGACAATGTTACAAACCAACACATTACGTAAACATTAAATGTTCTCGTTTGGAAAGTATAGTGTTAGGTAGTGAGTTGTTGCGGTATGTATGTGGTTCTGTTGGCAACTCTTTTGTTATATGGAAAATTGCAACGAGTATACAGTTGACCTCTCCAAAAATATTTACGTATATACGGTGTCTGTTCATTATTTGCATCGGCAAGAACAATATGTTTTTCGCGTTTTATTATTTTGGTTAGGTTAAAACTTAGCAGGTTCTGATAATTTGAATTTTACTTCGGTACCGGCAAAGTTTTCCACTCGTCCAATTATACAATATGTAATTCAGAATGATACCGTCTCGAGGGAAGATCTGCGAAACAATGCCGTCTCATTAAAGACTTTAAACTAAAGTCTCCACAGACCCATCCACCCTCAATAAAATTAACAGAGCCCCAGCAGTATAACTAGGCCATTACAAAAATAAAGTGAGTTGGAATTGTAACCTAAATTGATCATGTCATTTGTTTAAACACATTTCTCTCTTCTCAGATAGAACAGCTGTGGCGTAGGGATACATTTTGGCAACGCTAGATTTCAAAAACTGCCAATATTTAGTGAACTTAATACAAACGGAGTAGGTACACTTGAACAGAGGACGCAGAGTGGAGTTAAAGCAGAAGTACTGTTATTGCTGATCTCCGCAGTCGAAGTCGATCAGGCAGCTCCCGACCAACACAGGGTTCCGCCGTGGGAAGGCGGGTACGACTTACACGTGTGTGCGTGTGTGGCTGTACTCTAGTCTCGGTGTCTTCACACTTTTTGAATCAAACCTTTTAAAACTCACCCCATGTTTGGCGTGTTTCGCTGTTTCCTAAATACGTCAAGTACCACAATCCATATGTACTTGTGTTAACACAAAATTATTTTATTTTTTGTTAAATTGAACTTATATTTTGTGTCAATTATAATATTACTTCATTTATAATTAATATGAATAAAACAGTGAGAGAATCGGTGTGTTGGTAATGCCTCGTAAGAAATAGTTCTTATGGAAAATATTATGAAACAGATTGCGCACGAATTCGGTGCGTTTTCCCTTTTGTGTAATTTTCAAGACGTTGTTAAGCTTTGTTTGCGCGAAGGCGGAAGAATATCCTGGAAGTAGAACCTATGCAGGGCTTCAGAAAAGTTGTAAGTAACCGTGAATGGACTATACACATCGTCTGCCCTGGTCGTTCACTAAACGTCAGGGCAAACGACTTTAGGATAAACGACGCACCCTCGTACGACGTGGAGCATAAAAATTACAGATTAAGTGGGTGTAGTTTGAAATTCACTCTCCGGTTATCTCCCAGCCATAAGGAAGCTACGTTAAAAAAAAACGGAATAAAATGTCGGTAGTAATAGTGTGTACCGGTAGCATGCAAGTGAGAGCTGTTTTTAGAAGGTGGCGCCCCTAGCGGAGACGGCGGTTGAAAAGGAGTGGGAGGGAACGACAAGCAGGTGCCTTACAGAAAACTGCACAATGGCGTCGCTTAGAGAAACGTGTACTATAATTTACGAAGTGTTCCAATAAATACAATTTTCGTATAACTTCCGAAAGCCCGCTTTAAAAAGAGAGGTCGAGATTTAAATGGAATTACATATTCGACGTTACAGAAACGTTAGCTTATAGAAAATACAGTGCAAGTGCTTGAGATAAAGTAGTGTTCACAAGCCCCTTTATAACGTGAAATTCAGGTACTTTTAAGTGTTTTTACAAGGTTTTGTGGTATAGCAAGTAAATGTGGTTTTAATATACTTATTAAAACTTGTTTCTTTCTTTTCAACTCTCAGTACAGGTATTGCGTTATTTTAAGTTAAAATCAGGCAGTGAAACTCTCAGCACTGAGAATATGTTTTAAAACTTAACGTAGATTGACGCAAATAGGAACAGTGTTGCAGTCGACTGTGAACGCAAATCAGTGTCGCAAATGTATTTGAGATTGTGTTTAGTAACTGCTGAATCGTGTTGGCAACAACCCGGGAACTAGAACGGAGGTCATTGCTCACAAGATGGTTGTTGACCACAAGGCTGTGTGAACGTTTTATAAAAGCAGTAACTCCACCCTTACAGCCTCCAGTGGGTGCAGGCATTGCAGCCGACTGACATTGACAACGTGTTGAGTTCTGTAAGTGG
Source organism: Clitarchus hookeri (assembly GCA_002778355.1). Lineage (NCBI taxonomy): Eukaryota > Metazoa > Arthropoda > Insecta > Phasmatodea > Phasmatidae > Clitarchus > Clitarchus hookeri. Next base: position 5,018 of record NQII01007046.1, on the reverse strand, counting down.
ACGTTACAGCGGTGTACTGCAGATGACAACTTTCCACCACATGAGCTCTTGGTAGATGAAAGCACATTTACGAAGGATGGCTTCAACAGACGGAACAGCCACGCATGGTCCGACGAAACCCGCGGACCAAGCATGCCCGATCCCATACATTGAGCGTCTCTGTTAATGTGTGGGCTGGAGTTGTTTGTGGCAGATCCATTGGCCCGCGCTTCTTCCCGCCTCGTCTCAGTGATGCTTCTTATATCCAGTTTCTGCAGGACTTGTCACCGTAATTGTTGGAGNACGCTTCTTCCCGCCTCGTCTCAGTGATGCTTCTTATATCCAGTTTCTGCAGGACTTGTCACCGTAATTGTTGGAGGATGTTCCTTTAGATGCTCGTGAGGCGATGTGGTTTCAGCTATACGGGGCCGCGCCTCATTTCTCCATTGCAGTTCGGCGGCACCTCGACGTGCACTTCCCGGACTGGTGGATAGGTAGGTGAGTCCCTGTACTTTGGCCGCCACGCTCACCTGACACCACACAACGTGATTTCTGGACGTGGGCTCACATCAAGTCGAAGGTGTATGCCACACTATTTGGCACAACATATACGTTCATTACGCGGATACGGAGAGCAGAAGACACCATCAATTCCACGTGCGTCGCAACATACTTTAGCGCTGCACTGACTGTGTGACCAACGGAGACCAACAATTTGAACAGACACTGTGAGCCCCATGCCTTCTTCCCAAATTTGTAAACAATTTCTCATTTCCTTGCATAGCCTGTTGCTTAATTATTGTGGTCTCATACCCGCCACTTCACGTTGCCCTTACAATTAGTGGACGGTAGAAATTTGTTCGTCGATGAAATATGCTACATTTGTGCTCATCTACCCCACTCTGGTGTTTATAATTTATTCTAGTACACCTGGCATCTGTATAGTTTCCTTGTTCTTTACAATTTTATTATTTCTTTATTGGTGTATTAATAATGTAGCAAACAGGAAAAGNTCTGTATAGTTTCCTTGTTCTTTACAATTTTATTATTTCTTTATTGGTGTATTAATAATGTAGCAAACAGGAAAAGCGGCAGTTTCTCGGCAGTCATCAAGAGGCTACCAACGTTCTTATACGAATAATGCAATATGAAGCACAGCTAGAATGTACTATTAATCGCGGTATATCAAGTGAAATGTAGCCACTCTTATAATCAATGTTTGTCTTGCTTACGGTAGGGCAATTATGTTTATATGTCACATTATAATAATCTGTAGCTTTTTATACTACCAAAATTTTCTTAATTTTTCCTTTACACACACTCTTAAAAACACAACACACACACTCACAATCACACCCAGACATACACCTATATACACTGAAGAGCCAAAAAAACTGGTATAGGCGTGCGTATGCAAATAACAGAGATATGGAACCAATCAGAGTAACGCGATGCGGTCGGCAACTAGATCGGTTACTGCTGCTACAAGGGCAGGTTATCAAGATTTAAGTGAGTTTGAACGTGGTGTTATAGTCGTGCGCACGAGAGATGGGACATATCATCTCCGAGGTAGCGATAACATTTGGATGTTCGCGTACGACCATTTCACGAATTTACCGTGAATATCAGGAATCCGGTAAAACATCACATCTTCGACATCGCTGCGGCCGGAAAAAGATCGTGAAAGAACGGGACAAACGACGACTGACGAGAATCATTAAACGTGACAGACGTGNATGTTTGAATTGCCTCCTGCATACCTTCAGACATTAGTCCAGTCCATGCCACGTCGTCTTGCGGCACTTCTGCGTGCTCGGGGGGGCCCTACACGATATTAGGCAGGTGTGCCAGTTTTTTTGGTTCTTCAGTGTATATAAAACACTTAGAGACCACGTTTAAGACACACAGTAAAGGGTGAGAGCTATTAAAAAATTCTTAACTAAGCACTTTTAGATTTTCTTCTTTTTGTTACATCTGCGTGCATCCAAAGGTTTGCCAATACTAGTAACATTGTAGAAGTGTTACAAATGTCACTAGGTTAATATAACATAAACTTTTTCTGTAGTGTGTGTAACACACCACAGCTGTAAATGATTACAATCTCTCTTTAAATAACATGAATAAAAATAGAATTTGTTGATTCTAGCAAATGTTGAGTGAAAACTACCACAAGTTATATGCGCTTGTGTGTAAGGAAATATTAAAATATGAACTAGAAATGTGATCAAATACTGTATATGGGTAATGGCGACAATATGTGTAAAACTCACGGTGACAATCTGTTGTAGAAGTAGGCGACAGGTGTATCCACAGTCTCTGCTACTTCCTGTAGCGGATCAGGAGACGTCGGTAGGTTCTCCTGCGGCTGCTTTGTTGCCGGTGTGTTGGCCAGAGTGACGTCACAGCGTCGGTGACTCAGCACCTCAGCACACACCCGCAGCAGCACTCTGGCCAACACAACGGCAGCAAACACCGCCAGCATGAAGATTCCCGCCAAGCCCAGCCCATGCAACATGCACGCGTCTTACAGCACTCACTTATTACTGCGAGTATTACATCTCACTGACACTTACTTCTCATTAATATCACACGCGTGTGAATCACCTTCGTGGAATACTGATTCAAATACATCCTACTATTTAAAAGACGTATGTTTTGACAAATAAGGGCATTACTTATTACTATTAATTAAATTTTTTGAAATAAAAATTTGTGATTCGTAAGTAGTCAACAAATTAGAACTGTAGGACATTTGCATTAAACAATTCCTGAATCAATTATGCAGTTTGCCAATTACCTAAATTTTTCTTCAAACATATCTACAGATAGATATACGATTACGTTGAATCATTTGTGGAAGGTGCATGAAATCATTAGACACTTGTTATTTTGGACACATATTGTGAACTCCATGGCATTTTCTGAATCGTTATAAACATCTAGCATTCTATTCAGAATATTACTTAAAAACAGTTGCACAGGGCGAAATACATCAGAACATAGAGACAACCACAAATAAAACATCTCATAAAGTATTTCGTATATAAAGTTATATGTGATTTGGAAGTTTACTTGGTCGAAGATCTCAAGATAACACATGGTATTTATTTACATTACATTTGTACTATTCGTGAATAAGTAAATANCGTAATAAGGTGACAAATCATACCAGCTTCTACAAATGAGAATTTCCGTACACAAATTATGCAAAGTAACAAAAAATAATTAACCGAATTACATGTTTTGCTATTAAACTTCGTAATTCGTGTATATGCGAGTNCAAAAAATAATTAACCGAATTACATGTTTTGCTATTAAACTTCGTAATTCGTGTATATGCGAGTATTACAAGTTACATGGACATTATCAAACCTCATGTGTATTGAATTAATTGTGAAAGCATAGGTAACTCAATTGACTTTTTAATCATCCCAACCTTAGTNTCAAACCTCATGTGTATTGAATTAATTGTGAAAGCATAGGTAACTCAATTGACTTTTTAATCATCCCAACCTTAGTCTTGATTTAAGTACATGTTTTATTACGTCAGGCAAATATCTGGGCCTGTTAAAATATTAAAATGTTTTCAGTATTACAAAATATAATAAAACCAAGAGTCACTTTCAATCTCCACACTACCGGCATCTGGAGAGATTTGCGGAAATAATTTCTATAAATTAAGATAATCCCTTCAAGGCTGTCTATATACATACACATAGAGTAATTTTGTTCACCCTTGTACTAATTTTGTTCACCCTTGTACTAATTTTTTTATCCAAGTTCTACATTCGTCTGTACTAAATTTTTATTGTTACAGATTGTCCTAATTGAAGAATTGAAATGCGTACATTTATAAAAACAAATTGAAATAATTCGAAACAACAAAGGTAAGTTCTACTACAAGTCGACTACCACGGCGGTAATATAATTTATTATTGTATATAGTTCGTCCACAATGATTAACAGTTTATAAATATACCGAATATCAAATTAAATTTAAATTGTTAATTAGTAAGTTCACTTTCTGTTTGTTTCAGGTCTGAAGCTATTGGCCTGGATAGTTTCAAAATCGTTCGCAATATTGGAGCTGGATGTAATGGGAAAGTTTTTTTGGTGAGAAAGCTTGATGGTATTGATTGCAACCGTATGTTTGCTTTGAAAGAACAAGTGCATAGCGATCAAGCTGAGGCAGAATTGCGAGCGCTTATTAAAGTATCCGGAATGCTGTTTCAGAACCAGATTATCTATGCGTTTGTTAGTTTTGGAAAAATGTATTTTGTTTTAGACTATTGTAGATTTGGTACCGTACTTGATAGAATTAATGATCAAAAATTACTTATGAATGTGTGTATGGCGAAGAAAGTAATGGCTGAATTAATTGTTGCCATTCAAGAGTTACTCAATGGTGTAAATACGCAAGCCAATTTTATCATTTTACTTTAATTGAGTTGTTTGCCCATNACTCAATGGTGTAAATACGCAAGCCAATTTTATCATTTTACTTTAATTGAGTTGTTTGCCCATGTAAGTATGACTTACGTGAATGCTCACTTCTGTGGCTTCCGTAAACGTTGGTACATCTCACTACTATATCGTAATGTTATGTATCTGCAAAAAAAGAGTTTGGAATTTATGTGCATTGCATCTCATATATGTCGAAATAATAGTTTATGGCTATGGACAATTTNCAAAAAAAGAGTTTGGAATTTATGTGCATTGCATCTCATATATGTCGAAATAATAGTTTATGGCTATGGACAATTTATGATTTTGATTAACTTTGTATAACGTTTTTGAACTGACATGCCTTTGAAAACTTTTAGTTGAATGAACTATGTCTGCAGACAAGACGTGAATTACACACATCTTGGAGTGCCAATATTGTTTCCAGTTAAGTTGCCTCGTGCTTTTACTACAGACTTTCATTTATGCCAAATCGTGTTCCTGTAATGTTATTTAAAAATTTCCTAAACTTATACATTTGATTACTAGTTATTATATTAGAACATTGTCATAGTGAGTTATCGTCGTACAATGGA
>NQII01007045.1:57127-106954 GCA_002778355.1 Clitarchus hookeri | reverse complement strand
CAAGGGGCCAAATATATTACGGGGGAGGACTGAGAAGAGAGGCCTCAACAGTCGTCGGGCAGCCTGAGTTCGTTCCTGTGGGATTGAATAGCTGAAGGCTGGTGAGGTTTGATTACCCAGTGACTGATCCTCGGCGAGGACAGCAGCTGTCCTCCGGTCGCTCCACTTACTTCCCCTTCTTTGGGTGAACGGCATATACAGGAAAGGTACAACAGTTCATTTCCGTACTGAGGTGGCAGGCAACGGTTCCCTAGCTACTTGTGTAACCAGTCTATACGCGGTGGATGGAGTGGGTTAACTGACAAAGGTGGTCTAGTCTCTTCATCGTGTGTTTTTCTAGTAGGAGGCTCTACCGTACGTGTGCACCAAGTGCCTTTGCGTACCTGGTCCACAGTATGGGTGGCCTTTGAATATGTGGTGTGGAGATGTACGCCCAGTCCTTGTCACTCAGTGTGTCCATTTATATATATATGCAGGTAGGGGTAGTGACTTTTTTGTCTAAAGTGGATTTCAAAAGTGCTCCCTTTATCGTGAACAGTCTTTAGCACTCTGCAGGCATGGAAATAAAAACATTTGAAACTTGTAACTTTTATTACCTTATTTTCCTGAAAATTGTTTTTATTGAGAATAACTTGTTGATTTAAATTTTGTGTTTATATCATTTGAAGCTGCAGAAAAAGTAATTAGTTTTAATTTTAACAATCCGGTAGATATCCACTGCATTAATATTGTATTTTTACTTAATAAATTTTGTTTTCATATGTACTGTTAATAATATCCTAAATCTTTCCTCATTGCAGGTTAAAAAACATCTGAAGTCTTACATATTGGTTTGTGTCCCATCAAATGCTGCATGCGACTATCTCACGCAAAAACTAATTTCAGGTGGTTGCAAGAAGAATGAGCTACTTCGTTTGCACTCCTCATCACGAGAATGGTGTGTATTTTAATTATTACTGTTTTGCATGTGTAATTAGGTTGGAAAACTTGCTGTTGATTACAAATAGATGTCTGCAAATATACGAAAACGACTCGTCCACAAATATTTTACTATTCAATTTAAAATCTCTATTCGAATCACTTTCAAAAAAAATTTGAATGCGCCTAGACTATTAACCTGATAGCAAAGTTGAGCCAGCCTGCACTCCTTCAGAGTCCTCGGCCGCTGTGCTTGCAGTACCGCCCCAGTCAATGGACCACATCGATGTCATTGAGTTAGCGATAGAAGCAGTTNCTCGGCCGCTGTGCTTGCAGTACCGCCCCAGTCAATGGACCACATCGATGTCATTGAGTTAGCGATAGAAGCAGTTATGTGCCAATCTTTTAGCCCTTGGGGCAATAAATTGTGTTGCATCAGACTGTTTAGTACATTATTCCACGTAGCTAATTTATCGCCTCTTAACCATTTTGTTTATTACTAGTTAATTTACCACCATTCTTCCACTCTGCCACTAACCTACCTTACTGTTACTGCAGCCATTTCAACCAGGAGGTACCGACCAGAAAGTGAACCAGGATAAATTTAATTACTGCAAAGTGCAACATTGAAATAATCACATTAAAATGAAAGATGTTATTCCTCATAAAATTGATTTAAAGATACCTATTTTTTTATAACAATATGATAACATCCTATCTAAATAATTATATAGTGGACTCTCATACCNGATACCTATTTTTTTATAACAGTATGATAACATCCTATCTAAATAATTATATAGTGGACTCTCATACCGAAAATGCATGTACCCATAAACCATATCCACAGTTAATTTTCAGTGGTCCAGGCAAAACTATAAATAACGATTAAGTATGGGAGAACATAGTAAATAGACTATAACGTAACTAGTTTTATAATTTCTGTCCTGTCACCTAAGATTTTCTGCAACTATCGTTTTTAAGCTGGTTGTTTATAGAAACGTCTAGTAATTGGATGTGAAATATGTCGCACGCGCCACAGATTATTGTATTACTGCTCTGCGGCACAGTGCGAGTCTGGTTTGCTCCTTACATGCCTGATGAGAGGGGAAGCGGTTACCTAGCAACCAGCGTGGCATCGCCTAGCATCCTCTCTTCCCCCTGCCCCACCTTTCTTTCTCTCTTGGTTGTGCACGTTTCTTCCTCCTCTTACATGTCTTCGAGAGAGGAAACTGTTGTCTATCAAAAAAGAAGCATGTCCTCTCTCTCTGCCGCTACCCCTTACACGCCTGGCCACAGAGCAAGTAAAGTGCGCCTGGCAATCTTAGAAATTTTATAAAGATTATCCATCCCTCAAAATAGTTGAACCTATCATCACTAGTATTTCAAAGCAAATGGCTTCACCCGAAAATGTTACGCAATGCATTTTAATGAGGGATTTGTTTTTTTCCTGTTAAGTTGGTGTTTAGTTGTATCTGGTGTAAAATCAATATGATTTTGAAAGGAAATATTAATTTAACTCAATGGACAATATATTTGCGAATAAAATGATATGCCCATAAACATATTCTTTAAACTCCCGATTAACCATGTTAATCGGGACCAGGAAAAACACGAATAAGCAAATTTTTATTCAAAAAAACCCGGATAACCTAATTTACACATTTTTACTATTAATGGAACAGTGATGTTGGCTTCGTAAAATGTGATAAAACACATTACCTATTATACATTTCAAAGCAAACACAAATCATGCATTTAAAGTACTGTACTGTACTGTACTGCATGTAGTACAGTACACGATACTTTATCTGATATTTATGTTGCACCGAGTGTAGTGCAATTCACGGCGCATCGAGTATACACAGCTTATAGCCTGCACCAGCGCCAGCCGCGGATGGCACGGAGCGACAAGCAGTGCGTTGTGTGTGTGTGTGTGGCTTCCTCAACGTGAACACAGCCCCGTCCTTGAGATGACAGAGTGCGTTGAAAGTTTAGAATGCAATGCAGTAAATAAGGCAACCTGGCATTTAAACAATACAGTACACTCCCCATTAAAAAAATAACCCTTACAATACAAATGCAGAACCTAAGGTTAACTTTTTCTAAAACAAGGAGAAAACATTTTGAAAATGTCTAAATTCATTCATTTCAAAGTTCGTGACAACCATAATGAATTTTACAAAAACTTAAGTGCTCACCTCTATCAATAAGTGTAGCCTGCTTTCTCATTCAGTCTCAATAGGCTTTGTTAAAACGTCTTAGATTTCTATACATCTTTAATTACTAGGAGCTTATTAAAATTTTACTAACTTACACACACTCGCACGTGCACACACAAAAGTTTAAAATATTTTAAATGTTAAGTGTTTTGTAAAAATTTATACACTTGATATTAAAAAATGTAAGAAAAGTTCAACTGTGCCTTTCTTGAAAAAGTCTTCAATTTTTTTTTTTTTGTTTAGCACCAGAATTGATGTTTTGATTTATAACACACCATGCTCAATTTTTATATTATTTCTAACTTTCCCACGATAGTTGAAACTGTCCTTTTATGCTTAGTTGGCGTTGTGAAAACAACACTACAAACAGTGAAAAACAACCCGAGCGATCGATAAACTTGCAAGACGTGGTGTTGGGGTGGTAACTAAGATGAGTGCGATCAGATACGCGCTTCAGCAGGCTGAAATGGATGACTCACACAGGTCTCTGACAGGCTGACAGGTTAAAGAGATAAACATCAGCTCACGCGGCACAGCGACAGACGTACATGGTACCGCTGTTAGTTAAGCGACACACGTTACAGCATCGCCTTACTGCAGAAGTTACAATCGACTTTGAAAAAAGCCGAAAAGCTGCACGGATAAGCCAAAAACCGGTTAAGCGATGCTCAAATAAACGGGAGTGTACTATTCTTGACCTCCCCTTGTCGCCAAAAATTGTTTGAAAATCGGGCAACTTGTATTACCAAGCGAAAAGTTCATTTTCAGTAACTTCCTGTGGGGAAATCAGAGGATTTATATTAATTTATTTCAGTAGGCATGCTTCTTTTGAATAAACTTATATCCTGTAAGGGCCTATTCGATACCTTTTGCCTTCTAATAATGGGTAAGCACCGAGCCCGAGTGCAGCGTAACTCGCAACAGTGGTAAGTGTACGGGAAAATTAGACGTAGTGGTTTTGAATAATAAATTATTAAAGACTGTGAAGAATTTAATTTTTATGTCCTTATTTATTTATTTCTGTCTCAAAATTACAAATTTTTGCAGTGAAATATAATTTAATAATTTAAAAGACAGACATTTGCCATGCGCGCAAGGTGTCTCCAATATGTAGTGGCGTGGAGGGGTATGGTTTCACTCCTCCCCCCACTTTCCCTTCTCTGCCTGCCGACATGAACACACTGCCCAATCGATAGTCTCTATGCGTGCTCTCAGCTGATCGAGTGCACGCGGTACTTCCAAATTTTGACTTGTGTTCGGTGTCATATTATTTTAATTTTCAGAGGGTTTGAAAGTTTTAGGTCGGCTTGCATTTGGGGTCAGATTACAGTAATTCATATACAGTATTTTGCGATCTTATTTTCTTTATTCAATTGAGTTGAGGTGAAATGTTTTTCAATGTATTATTTAGAGTAATACTAAAACAGNCGATCTTATTTTCTTTATTCAATTGAGTTGAGGTGAAATGTTTTTCAATGTATTATTTAGAGTAATACTAAAACAGTTATACTTTCTTTTTTTTTTTTTTATTCCCATATTTATTGTTTTTATTAGCTAAACTTTATTCACAGATAATGTACAGCTATAATTATACTCAAAATTAAGATGTATTTTATTGATGTACATGTTACAACACTCATGTACTGAAATCCTGCATGTATGGAAATTTTTTGACGGTTCCCTGAGAAACGGTAGATAGGGGCGTCCACTGTATTAAAAATGAAANTCCTGCATGTATGGAAATTTTTTGACAGTTCCCTGAGAAACGGTAGATAGGGGCGTCCACTGTATTAAAAATGAAAAGTTTGATACAGTCAACTTTCATTTCTTAGACCTCTGAAATAGCGACCCTCTTGAAATAACAACAATTTTTTTTCTTGGGAACCATGATAGTTCTTAGAATCAAAGTATACTGTAATTTTAACAATAGTGTTTTAAAAAATTATTTTAATAATGTAAAACCTTAAATTGTGAGTTTGTTGTAAGGATGTTAGTTGCATGGAGGTTTCCTAAAATGGTGTTCAGTTAATCCGCTGTAATTTAATTTTTAGTCACAGATCATACATAACAGATTATGTAACTAAATAAAATGCATTTATGGCGTGAATAAACAGTTAAGCTACTGAGCACAGTATAAGAAGTAGACAGAATGCACAAATACTCACTGGGCGGTACTTACAGATACACACACGCAAACAAAAGTCAGATGAACACATTTTCGACACAGATGTGCGGTCACAGATGTACCAGGCCATCTTCATCAGGTGGCGAGTGGTGGCACTTAGCTATTTGATGAGCGGTGGTAGGCAAACCATGAACCTAGCGGCCAGGAGGCGAACTAGGGTGAGGCGGGAAATTTGAATTGTGGTGGAGGGGTTATCTTATGTTTAAGCCTGGTGTCTGTCTGAATTTGGTGCTGTATTGCTTGGCCAGTTCCCAGTTTCGCAGTTCTGTACTATTATTAGAAGGATGTAGAGCCCTCACCACTCTGGTTGTGTAACAGGAGTCAAAGTTCTGGTTGTGTGATGCTCCATGTGCTACAACTGGTTTCTCCTTCAAATTTACATTTACCCCAGCTATGGCTTGTTTGATGTCTGCTCTATGGCCATTCATTCTCTATCTGAGAGTGTTGGTGTTAAAGCCAATGTACTCTGCATTGCAGTCAATGCACTGTAGCTGGTAGATGAGATTTTTGTTGCACAATTGTAGCTTCCCTGGATAGGATCAGTCTGATTGGTGAGCCTGCTGTTGAAGGAGGTGGAAGACTGGTGTATGGCACAAGAGCTGCAACATGGACTATCGCAAGGATGAGACTGAGGGGGGGGGGGTAATGATATTATTAACTGTGGAATTGGGAGGCAATTTTGGGGTGCATAAGTTTGTTTCGAAGGTTGGGGGGTCGTTTGAAGACCAATCTAGGTGGTTTGGGGAAAAAGTTTGGAGTGATTGCTGACCCCACTGTTTTTGTCATTTTGTCAATAAAATGGGTTAAATTTTAGTGCTATAATCTGTAGGTTAGACTTGGGACAAATTTTGGCTCTCTTCAGGTGACCTCGTTTCTTCCCCTTAACGTCATTGGCAAGCGAGAGATGGTTGCCTAGCAACCAGCATGACATCCTGACACTACCAAATGGGGATAAAGAAGAATGTGAAAGCATGTGAGCATGTCCCATGCCCTGTTTTACGACAACACTCTCTTTAAACTGCAGGTTCAAACCAATTTTCACGACTGTGTTTTTTAGTTTTTATTGTAAGTTAACATATTTTTTTAAGTTTTGATTAGGTCTTTTTGCATTTTTGCCAGTACCAAATTCCGTACTCATAAAATTTTGGGTGGTTAATACTATTTGTATGCGCACATCGAGCACAGCTAAGTATGTGTAGCTACACAGGGAGGAGTGCGTGAGACATCTTCTCTTTACGTCATGAGTCATGCTTGCTACCTTACCAACCGGCCACGTGCATCAGGCATGGCCCAGTCAAATGTTTTGGCAGATTTTCACCCGATTTCTTTTGTTTCCAGGATGTGGCCTACCAATTGATAATGGTGACAATCCATATATTTTATAGCTGCATGCCAACAAACGTATTTTTTTAAAGAATTTTATTATTATTATTATTATTATGAAATTGCTACTGCTACAAAATCCAGGGTCTAGAAATTGGGGGTTTGCTGTATATTTTGGGGTGGAATCAGTAACATTGATTCTTTTATGCTTTTTCTGTGCAGGGGAAGTGTGCCTGAAGACATTCGTGATTACAGCAATTGGTACAAAGATTCATTTTTCATACCTCCAAAAGAAAAACTGTTTTCATACCGCATTGTGGTGTGTACCCTCATCTCGGCAGGAAGGTGAGTAGTGTGGTGGGGTCAGCCCAGTTCGTTGAAGTATTCTGTTACCTATTCAGAACAGTTTTGGTTTACTTTTAATATTGAATGAATTTTGTTGCATATTCTAAAGAATAATGTGTACATTGTGCCATTTTGCGTGGCATATTTCTTTTCTACCCTTTGTGTCTTCTGGGACACATGCTGATATTTTGTTTTAAGCGTCAAAGCTCGCTTTTTCCCCAATGTGTTCTTTCATTCATTTGATTTTTTTTTACCAATAAGAAATAATTTTGTCACCTTAAAGTTTTTATTTACTTTGTTGGACGTTGTCGTTAGCACTTATTATTTTAACTATGACCTTAACTGATGTTTACTGTTGTTGGTGTACTTGAAAATATTGTAATTTACTTGTCATTTCTCTGCCTATGTGAATTTATTTTATAGCTTTTTTATCTCATGTGGGCTCAAAACATCTTGGGTTTTAAATATATTACGTCAAATTATAGTACAAATATTTAAAAAATACTCTGCGATAGATGTTTGGCCTCTTCAATTAATATGAAGCATGCACGAGGCGACGTTAGCAGCAAGCACTAGCTAAGGCCAACGATGAAGACATAAATGAATTTAAACTATCGCATGCAGTGTTCAATTTCGTTTAAACACTTACACATTATTCTAGAACGACGTTTAATTTGTTACACTACTAAGAGTCGTTTTGTAACAATATAAAATAACGTGGTTACACTATTTTACGTTAGCTATACACACAATTTTTTTATGTGGAATGTTCTTTTCAATACACTTAGCGACATTTCTCTCACTGAATGTTTATCTCTGGCAGTTACAATTACGTGATATTTCTAATAGGCATAATCGTGGAAGCCGTACAGACATTGCTACTACCTTAATTACATTATGGTTAAATATTATTATTGCGGCTTAAAATTCATACATTCATTTTAACCAAGACGTTAACGTAAATAAATGCTTCTTCTCTGCTTTGCAAAGACGTTAATACGAACGCCTCATGTCTACGGTACAGTAACGTGATATATTTTGTTAGGTCTAAGGCTAAAACAACAACATGCATCAAAATTTACCTATTTTAACACTCCAACACCAACAAGTTGTTATAAAAACGTGTTTTTTTCATGTTAAGACAGTGTTTCATCGTCAATAGTGCAAAATATTACGTTTATTTAAATTAAATACTAAAATAATTCACTAAGCAAATGTTCTGCAAATGAAATGGTACCCCACAAGACCATGAATGATCTGTAGTTAACAAAAATGTGTGCAGCTTAACTTTTATCAAGTGCAATATCCATTTCCAAACACCTTTATGTACGAAAATTAGATGATTTAATTATGAAACACTAATTTATTTCAATAAGCAGAAGTCTTTCAGATAGAAATATGCATCCCACAAGGCAGTGGACCCCACTTGACCACCACAAAAAGTCAACATTGTGTCACGTACTATGGATACATTTTTAAGCCAGTGCAAAATTCAACTTTCTCACTAAAATGAAGTAAATAAATAAACAAACAATTTTTTGTATGCTGCACTACAATCGTGCCTTGATTTATCTAACTCACTAACAACCCATACTGGCACACGTAAAGTCAACCGACATGCATGCACACAGCTGGGGTGCGAAGGACATGACCTACTTTTCAAGGGCAACTGCAACACGTGCGTCAGAAGCAAAGTGCGTTTTTATCAGAAACAGGTGCTGCTGGTGCACCGTTATTATTGACGTGATATATTGTATCCAAAGTCAAAGTCAAAAAAACATAAACGAGTTGTTAATAAAAACCACAAAACCGAAATCCAAAACCGTAAAGAAAATTGTATTCCAATAAAAAATTGTGTAAGCAGGTCGTCAACAAGCAATGCAATCAATTCCAATCGCAGTAAGTAATCAAAATCCAAGAAAGAAAGCCAGATTTGGTTTGATTGTGTTTCGGTGGATGGCTTAAGGGTACCTACTGAGAAATACCTACCTATTATTACCATGGCCCTGTGAATGTATTTTTATTACGTTTTCATTGCAATTTATTACATTGTAGCAATGATATTTTATTCTTTTCATAACTTTTGAGATTTTTTTATTGTTCCTAAAAACATCTACTTTAGATTGCTGTTTTCATTACCTACATGTTTGTTACTTCGGGATTCAACTGTAACATTTATATAAAACAAATTCACTTATAAAAAGGGTTATGATAAATTTTAAATATCAAATTTTATTACATTTTGGGTTACCCAGTTTTTTCCTACCTATCAAGTAATGCTGTTATACAAATAACAGTTTTGTTCAAAAAATTAAAATGTCTCAAAAATTTAAAATTATTTTTTTTTTTTAGAATTTCAGTGCCGTAAATACATTCTCAATAATGGGCTGTGTATTGGTCAGTAGATTTTTGCATTTGCAAGCAAGTTCAAAAAATAGTAATTTGAAGAAATAAACTAAATTACATATAACTAGGGTTGAACACATACTGATCCCGATACCGATGCATCGGCTGATAAACCCAACACATTGGTATCTGTTACAATTGACCATGTTCCAACCAAATCATTTCATCAACCCAACCGATTTAATCATGGAAATTACAGCAACGTGGATATCTTGTGGGACATGTTTTCCACAAAGAAGTACTCTTATTTTTGCAACAGATTTTCTTGATTTTAGTTTTATCTTTTAGTACCACGTGATTTGAAATTACTTAACGGATGTAGGTAGATATGGCTGACTTTGGTGCTAGTACACATTTAACTTTATATAAGCTGTACCTGATGAAATTCGTAAAATAAAATTTAATTTGAAAAATAAAACTTAACAGCTACAATATTTATTGTCACACGTTTTCTATCATGTAAATGTCAACAAACCATGGAAGGCTTGGCCCATGATGTCAGATTCTGAGAGCATGCTGGGAGGATCAGCTGTTTTCTGTAGACATCATACACTATCTCCTGCTGTAAGTTACTGTGTATNTTCTGTACAGACATCATACACTATCTCCTGCTGTAAGTTACTGTGTATTGACATGCTTGTAAAACAATTTATGACTAAAATGGAAAAATATGTGGGTTTGTTTCACAAGAAATAGCGATGTAACAAATGTCTGCAAAAATAATGTGTAGATTACATCCATTTGATAGCTTTAACACAGAAAAAAGTCTCTATAAATACAACAAATCAGTTTGTTTGCATCTGCAAACAGCCCGTTNTCACATCTACAAACAGCCCGTTTCTTTTTTAAACATGTTGTTATGACGCAATATTATTAATTATCAGAATACGTGGTTCATCCTCTTTCGTTTTGCGAAGCTTCGTAATATTTAATCGGGATTCAAAATTAAAGCCGTTGTAGTTCTTTTATTGTGGTAGTTTTTTTATTGAACATAAGTTTACTTTTTCAAAATCTTAGTTTTTGTTACGCATCAGCATTAGAAGATAGAAGCTCTCCGAACTGCAGGTCGGCAATTTTTATTCTAGAAGGTTTGATTATTTTTTACCGACGATGCAGTTTGGATGGCCATGGTGCCCTTATCTTGGAGAGGGGGGGAGGGCGATAGACCCGCAGCACAAATACTCTGTGTGTCTGTCGCCTGGGAGGAATGTAACAACAAGCAGCCAAGGAATACGCATCGTGCGTGATGAATATCGCCTACACCGGCAAGCACCCGCGACCACTAAATCTTTCAACTTCATTCTTTTTCAACATATACTTAATTCTNCGTGTATTGTGGTAGTTTTTTTATCGAACATACGTTTACTTTTAAAAAACTTAGTTTTTGTTACGCATCAGCATTAGAAGATATAAGCTCTCCGAACTGCAGGTCGGCAATTTTTAATCTAGAAGGTTTGATTATTTTTTACCGACAATGCAGTTTGGATGGCCATGGTGCACTTATCTTGGAGAGGGGGGGGAGGGCGATAGACCCGCAGCACAAATACTCTGTGTGTCTGTCGCCTGGGAGGAATGTAACAACAAGCAGCCAAGGAATACGCATCGTGCGTGACGAATATCGCCTACACCGGCAAGCACCCGCGACCACTAAATCTTTCAACTTCATTCTTTTTCAACATATACTTAATTCTAATAATCTAATAAATTATTTCTGCCGGTGTGGGAGGTTGATAGGGTGCCAGGTGGGAACTGATGTCCCTCCTGCCTTCGTATTTTATTCTTGCGAGGCAAGTTTTCAAGACGTAAATGAATAATTAAACGACTGTGGCGCTGCTCTCTGTTGGTTTGCCTGTAAACCTGTTGGTACTCTACATACCTCGAGTTTGTATGTGAACTGTTTCAATTGATTGATAAATAAAAGTATAGAACAGATAATCCGAAACGTGACTTTATTTGTTTGGCGCCTTTAAAGTTTGATGTTGCTACCAACTGAGCTAACCTAGCTGTAACTTCCATTCGTCATACCAGGCGAGGAATATTACAAATATGGCGGCCCTAACACACCGCTGCAACATAACAATGTGTTAACAGTTTTTTTTTGTGTATTTACAAGTTCAGAGATTTACAAAGGCTTATTTGAACAGTTTTTATTTCCTACGAAATAAAATACTTTATTCTTATAATTTGTTTAAAAGGTTTTACTATTTGCTGCTTATCATAAGCAAAATAAATATTATTGATTAGCGTATCAGAATTTGGAAAGAAAACGTCCACTTTTATATGAAGGTGAGACGTCTCACATGTATAAAAATAGCTCCGTTAATGGTATTACCGCAAAGTTTTGTTCTTTAAAAAAAATTTGATTTCTTGTTTGTGAATCAATTTAATTTACCTGTATAATGTGATGTAGGGATGAGCTATAAATATTGATAAATTGCAATATTAATATTTTTGTTGTGATGTATCGCTAGTTTTACATTGATATATTTTGTAACCCTTCATTCAATTATCAAAAAAAAATTACAAAAATTTTAACCGATATTTGATATGTGAAAAAAAAAAGTGTTCCTTTTTTTCTTTGTAATTTACAACAGCAGGGTGATAACTAACACAATGTGATCACACGAATGTGTTTTTCAATCTCTATGACACTGTGTGCAGGACTGTGACCACGAAAAGTAAGAGCTTCATGAGGAAGAACTTGATTGTGGTGTGATACCTGTAGAATTTAAGCAATATCTATACAAGCCAGTGGTTGACATGCTCTTAAAATCACTTAAAAATGAAGTCATGCATTTTTATAAAGTACAGTTAACTCTGGATTCTAAGGCCCTTGGAATAACGACCCTCTCGAAATGACCATTTTCCCAGGAACCATGAAGGGTCGTTGATTGAGAGTTGACTGTACTAATGTTACCTTCTACTTATCACTAATCATGTTTCATCCTTAAGATATGTTTTCATAAACTGACCCTATACAGTACATATATACTGTCAGCTGTAAATTAAGTTTCGGAAACCCGACTTTCCAAACTAAGGTTTTAATGTAGTGTTTATACCCGCGTATTCGAAAATTCACCAGTGCACCCACCACTGTACACCAGACATTCAGAAATTACTGTTTTTATTGCTTCTAGTTTGAGAGATTGATCCACCAGTTCAACCGGCTTGGAAATTTGGTGGATCTGATGGATATGCATCAGAATATCAATTGCTGAATGTTCAAATGCTTACACTTAAAAATAAAAGTAAATAGACCCTCTTCCCATAATTCTCAGGCATTCAAAAATATACAAAGTTAATTCAATTGTCTAGTTTTACAAACAGGAGATGGAAACTGTAGGATTTGTGTAGTGACATTAATTTGCGCCTGGAAGTAGATGCACATACAGCTAAAAAAAAAAATAACCGGTGTTTGAGCCATTGTTGGATCCATCAATGAATTTCCTATTACGCTGTACCATAACACAAAACTCAGTTTNGTTGGATCCATCAATGAATTTCCTATTACGCTGTACCATAACACAAAACTCAGTTTCGGAAACATGTTTTCTGTGTTAGTTTATGACAGAAATCAATGGCACAGTGCTACTATTAGTCTACGACAATTTTAATTCGAAACTGAAAATAAACACAGTAGTGTGTCCCAAACTTTAGAGAGGCTTCAAACCTCCTAATAATTATTTTTGACCCTACATAATTACAACAAAACGTTCCAACCTCACCTTCGAGAACGTAGAAACTTTCCGGACGATGGCTGTCGGCTGTCTGCACACTCCATGATTATCTCTACAGGCCATTTTATAACATTAAAACTACAAACATCCAACAAAAACAGAACTACAAAGTAAAAAGCCTAACTGAAACTGAACTGATTACATTGTGATGTATTGTGCCAGCTTCCTCCAAGCTGGGGTGTTTCCTCTGTAAATTAACAGGCAATAACGCCCGCCACTGGTCGCCGCCATGTCTCATCCAACGCTCACCCTCCCAGTTCTGCCAACTCCCAGTTAAATAAACATTGTGAACTCGCGTGTTTATCAATCGAGGCTGATTTTCTGCATACCTTCCAGCTGAAATCCTCCCCTCTGCAATCCGATCTCAACACGAGTGTAGTAAAACTTAGCTCGCGCGGTTATGACGTAAACTAACTGGAAGCCTTCTCTCTTTCTCGCTCGCTCTCTAGCTTACTCCTTCGAAACTGACGCGATTCAACTACGACAAGTATTGTGTCACGCCACCCAGCTGAACATGCCACTGCTTCAGCACTCGTCGGCAGAAGTGACACTCATTTCAGGACAGTTGTGCTTAAATCAACACAGGGCCCAGATTCCTGTCCAAACAACCGCATGTGGCGTTAAACCCTACCAGCCTATACATTAGCTGGCGAATTCCTAAATGCTGAGAGTAATTTACACAAATGTCACGGCTCAAACTAGCAATTGGTTTCTTCAGAATAAAAAATTGTAAAATAACCCAAAAAATTATGNTACACAAATGTCACGGCTCAAACTAGCAATTGGTTTCTTCAGAATAAAAAATTGTAAAATAACCCAAAAAATTATGGTAAACAAAAAAATGTTCACCACAATATAATAAAAATACTAAAGGCATACATAACTCGTTAAGACATCTGAATGTAAATGAGGAACAACATGTACAGTGGCGTCATAGGCACATAAACAGGGTGGCATCCGTTTTTCCTTTGCAAANCATGTAAATGAGGAACAACATGTACAGTGGCGTCATAGGCACATAAACAGGGTGGCATCCGTTTTTCCTTTGCAAAATCATAGTCTATTTTAAAATGTGTTATTTTTGAGTTATACACACACAAATTAAGAAAGGACCTCAGCGGAAGTCTCAAAATTTACCATACTACATAATGCTAGACAGAAAAACATTATGTAAAATCCCTATAACTTGTTTAAACATCTCCCATGTAAAATTGAAATGATTTTTATGAAATGATAATTTTAGTTAATCAATAGGTAAATGTCTTACGAATAAAATGATGCTCCGGAGCATAACATTTTTGTACCCCTTGTCACGAGCAGCTCGTTTTACTGAATGCAATCATTTTCAAGTACTTCTTGTGGAAAATATAAAAGGATTTGTTACTGAAATAATTTATTTCAAAAGATAAATTTCTTTTGAAATAATATACTTGAGTTTTATTTTAAAGGGTGGTTGGTGTAATTTTTTCAAAGGATACTTCACCAATAAGGAAACAGTGTGTATTTGCAAACCACACATTAATTCATGTATGCTGGAAATAATTTGTGCATTTCCATATTTTAGAAAGTACCGTTTCATCCTGCTTTTTAAAATAATATTTCTTTGAAATTACATATGCTAGTTTTATTTACTGAAATGTTGAATTGTACCATAATTATATGCAGTCCATGTCATAGAAGTTTAAAAATAAGACTGTCAATTTAAAGTACTTTTATTACCAAGTAAAAAAGTTGAGGCTTCATTCATGTACNAGAAGTTTAAAAATAAGACTGTCAATTTAAAGTACTTTTATTACCAAGTAAAAAAGTTGAGGCTTCATTCATGTACGTTATAACGAGATCTTACTGTATGCCAAACCAACTTTTATCACTCCGACACAACATTCCTGGCTCTTGTGATATCTTATCCCTCTCGTCAAGGTGTAGGCATGGCCTCCCTTTGCAAGCCGTTCAGGTTTTATATTTTGCNCTTGTGATATCTTATCCCTCTCGTCAAGGTGTAGGCATGGCCTCCCTTTGCAAGCCGTTCAGGTTTTATATTTTGCCGCATGGGGAAATGCTCCCCTTCTCGACTGGGTACCAACAGAGTAGAGAGCAGGGTGCATTACCATTCCCTCACCGGAAGCCTGATGTGCCACTTCCCTGGCTCCTGCGAGGCGTGAAAGATGAGTGAACGCCCTCACAAGGAGCATGGTTGGAACCGCTCCAGGTATCGGCACCAGCAGGAGGCTCCGACCCTCCACGAGGCCTGCCCTGATTAGCTCTCCACCACCTAGGACCACGTTTCTTACCATGCAGACAGTNGGCTCCGACCCTCCACGAGGCCTGCCCTGATTAGCTCTCCACCACCTAGGACCACGTTTCTTACCATGCAGACAGTGCATAGGACTGACAACTAGCCCCCCTCCTCTCGTCTTCGTAGGAGACAGAAGACAGAAAAAATAACCACAGCCCAGGTTCTGCATGCTGAAGAGCTGAAACCTAGCACCCCCAAACATTGCTTGTACAGAGTGCAGAAGGGTAGCTGTACAATCTATGAGGACCTGGTCTCGAGGATTTGTTGAAACATGGGGATGCATACCAGGCTGACTGACTTGACTCCCCACCTAATGNTGAGGACCTGGTCTCGAGGATTTGTTGAAACATGGGGATGCATACCAGGCTGACTGACTTGACTCCCCACCTAATGGGTGTTCTTAGCATTGGTGAACATCGGAGCCTTTCCTCCCCCAGACGGCTGGGAAGCAGGCATCGCCCACTTGACGGAGTTATTGCTGGGAGTGGTACTGTTGCCTTTTGGCAAGTTAATTATGACTCGCTGAGCACATGGAGTGCTGTTAGCGGGAACTGGTCTGGTTTGAATCTGAGTGGTTGTGTAGCTCGACGTTAACTCTAGGCAGTGAACCACTTTGTCTGAGGCTGAGGGCCTGTTATAGGTTACACCTGTTACTGGTGTCAATAGCAGGATAGCTCTCATGATGCGCAGGTAGGCAAGAAGTTGCCATAGATCCGCGCATCCCAAAGAGTCGGAGCTCCCTTACAGGTGCGGCTGTTGGCCTCCCTGCAAGCAATTGCAGAGAGGTGCAACAGTTGAGTGGGCCACTACTCTGTAGAGACAGGGCTCCTTATTGGCGAGGAAGGGATTGGTGTGGCGGCATACGCCTGCTCCTGCAAGAGTGTATGAGGTTCGTTGGATGAAACAGGAAATAGCAGGAAGCAGTTTGCGAAAGAATAGTAGCTGCAAGTGATAATACAGCCAATTCGATTTTTGTATATTTATTGTTGAAACAGTAAACTCACATAACCAGCGTGTAACCTGACTAAGGCCTGAAGGGCAGATCCTAGGATGCCAACCGGAGTGACGCCTGGTTTCGGAAGAGATAAAATGTTGGGAGTGAGGGAGACCCCAGTGGTTTGATATGTGCATGGCTAGCGGGGTGGCCATGAAGCGCGGGTGGCTTCGGTAAGTTGTCGGGCAGTGTGGCTTTCTGGTCTAGAGCTGCAATAGCTGGTAGACAAAAGTGATGCCGGACAATGCCCGAGCAGAGTGACGTTCTGCAAGAGCTGCAAATATCAACTGGTGGTTGAAGAAGTCTGTGCACAGTTGGACAGAGTGATATTCTACAACTGCACTGCGAGAGTCAGTCTCATACTCTGGTCTGCAGCCTCTATATATACCCAGAGTACAGGGCCAGCGTGGGGGATGCGGGTAGCAGAGAGAGAAGTGTCAGAGATTGCCAAAGGCAGCAGCTCATTTCCCCTCCGCGGCTGAAGGGGTGGGTGCACGGTGTACACACCTTGATGCGAAACGGGTTACGGACCAATAGGAGGCATCAGCTGGCCTGAACCAACCCTGGGCTTCAAGGGCAACGTGTGACATATATGGCTTTACGTCTCCTTGCAAGGGGGCTGCACGTGTGGCAAAGCTAGAACGGTTAACGACATCGCTTGTGTCGCGTCACTCCTTCCTTGGGCTGTTTCCTTTCTGCCTGGAATCCCAACCAAGCCTGATTACCTTGTAGTTTGCCCGCCTAGCTCCCTGACTATTACCCGCCAGCTCACTTTTACCCTCACAATTCCTGTCCGCAAATTTTTCCATCCTACCTCAACTAGATATGCCCCCTCTGGCTTACCACCTGGTAGGTGCAGCTTTAAGGGGAATGGTGTACAAAAGCAGTATATTTACCTAATTTTTGTCATAATTTTTTATTAGGTTTATCAAACTTTTTGGCACTACAAAACAGAAATAATGATTTTGAACACCTTCTTACAATGTTAGTTTTTTATTGCCTTTATATTTCTCGGGGCACTGATGGAAGATGAGAGATAAGATGGGTGCTGGGTGGTGCGTTGTGTCGCAGGTTGGTGCCTCAGCCTTCCAGGAATGCTCATGATGACCTGTATGAGAAGACGTACCACTTCACTCACGTGTTTGTGGATGAGTGCGGCCAGGCCCAGGAGCCAGAGTGTATGGTGGCCATTGGTGGCATCCTGCAGCCGCCCAATGGGAAGACATGCCCCGGTGGCCAGTTAGTCTTGGCGGGGGACCCCAAGCAGCTGGGACCCATTTGCAGCTCCAACTACGTCCAAAACACACTTGGTGAGTTCCTCTCTATGCTGTATTGTGACTGCTGTGTATTGATTTAATTTGTCTGCCTCGTGCTATCATGAAATGATATTTTGGAAGAATCATTAGAATGCACNACTGCTGTGTATTGATTTAATTTGTCTGCCTCGTGCTATCATGAAATGATATTTTGGAAGAATCATTAGAATGCACTAGACATAAATCAGTGCAAAAAAGTAAAATCACATTGGAAAAATTAATGGAAGCTAATATAAAAAAATTAAAAATCACAATTCTGCTCAATTCTTTTTAATAACTTTCTGAGCAAATTTTTTACAAGAGTAATACATTTTTGACGGGCTATTTTTTATGCCGTAAATTTTTGCATACCAGTGTGGTATAAGATAATATGCCAAATCACAGATGTGCCGATTCTGTAATGCCATTTCACCGATGTGTGAAAAGGTTTTTGCTTATAATTAACTTGAACTTAGGTTACTATTGTACTTAAACAATGGTGTTGGTGAAGTGCTGCACAATTATAAGCAATTTTTTGCTTATTTAAGTTTACAGTGTTCGAAAAGTAAATACAGTTATGCAACAAACTACGAAAGTTCAAGTGAAGGCAAATAAAAACAATACATCACTCTATGCTCACAAAAATACTTATTTGTGAACACAGAAAACAGTAAGCATGTGTAAATTTGTTTACATATTTTGTTGCTGTTGTAAGTCAAGTGATAGGCTTGAAACTAAAATGTTGGATTGTTTTTATATATGCATCGGTTTTGCAATATGTAGAATTGATGTTATTTTCAAACTATATACTGTTAAACCTAGTTCTTTCAAAAATCAAAATGTTGGATTTTTTTTATATACGCGTCGGTTTTGCAATAGGCAGAATTAATGTTATTTGCAAAAGATATACTGTTAAGTTCTTTCAAAAATCAAAATGTTGGATTGTTTTTATATACGCATCAGTTTTGCAATAGGCAGAATTAATGTTATTTGCAAAAGATATACTGTTAAACCTAGTTCTTTCAAAAATCAAAATGTCTGCTAGTTGATGTTCGCTTGGGTGCTTTGCTACACATTTGGGTTGGTATAAAAAAATTTGTTTATGAATGGGAATATTTAAATTTAACACCCATTAAAAACATAATTTTCAACATGATAGTGTTACGAATGAACTTGTAAATACAGTAGAACCTTGTTATAATAGATATGACGGGAACACTTTCTATGTTCACTATATAGAGGAAACTTCATGTGTTCACTTGTCTTGAAATACATAATATACAAAACTGATATATACATGTGGATTACATCATTATATTAGTAGCCCATGGGAAAGCATTTTATAACTGAAATACATTGTAACATTTATGGATAGTTTTCAAGGGACCAAGATAAACAAGAAGTTACAGATATAACTTATGAGTCCACTTTCCTCAGTATGGGTGCAGTACATTTTTTAAAAAATTAACTTAAAAGTTTAGTTGGTAGGTAGAACTTGTTGTCTCGTTGAAAGTAATGTCATTAGACATTAAACCAGAAACACGTATAACAGTATCCATACAATTACAAGGCTTACCCAGGACTCGAACCTGGAAAACCATGTACCATAAGCTAGTGGGCAATCAGCTGCATTACAGAGGTCGGATTCGTCATCAACTTCTAATTTAATCGGTCTAATGTTTCGAATGATAGAGTTTACTCACGACATTTTGAAAATAAGTGACAGAGCCACTTAATACATGGAAGATTACATGGCCTACTATGGCGCTACTTGTATGAAGAATTTGGAGAAAATCAGTTGATTGGTCGCTCAGGTTTGGCATAAAAATAAATCGCCATATTTTTAATGTGACAATCTTCATAAACGGAGGACGACAAAGATATGTATTAGCACATTTGATGATTGTATCCTGTTGGTAAACAAAGTTAAGCTAAAATCAATAGTTTTATATATATATAGCACACAGGAAATAGAGAAGCAAGAGAAAAAGATCTACGGGCCAGTTCACCGATAGGGGATCTGGATGAAGAGGCAGACAACAGAACTGTACACACAGACGGACACGATCACAGACAACTTCAAAGAAAGAAGAGCAAAATTCTACGGACACATATATAGAATGAACGGCGACAGACTGACCAAGACGATCTTCAATATAGTGACGACAAGTAAACTGAAAACCAATTGGATCAGGGAAACTATGGAAGACCTCACAAGACTAAGCATCTCCACAGAAGACATGACAGATAGAAAAAAAATACCGAGATAAAATTAGAAAACAGAAATTTGAACGAACTCCCAAAAAGAAGAAAACGGGAAAGAAGTGGACAGAGGAGAGGAAGAAGNGAAAACGGGAAAGAAGTGGACAGAGGAGAGGAAGAAGAAGCATGGTGAATTCGTGAAGGGTTTTTAGGAGTAAAGACGAAGGAGGACACAGAATGAAACCATGAGGANAAGAAGAAGCATGGTGAATTCGTGAAGGGTTTTTAGGAGTAAAGACGAAGGAGGACACAGAATGAAACCATGAGGACTGACTGTGTTTTAGCGCTCTCCTTAATAGGGAATTATCGTTAATAATAATAATAATATAGCACACTAAGCTAAAATGATTTAAAAGCCCCCATTAAAAAAAAAATTAGTGTGTCACGCTTTAAAAATACATAGAGGTATAAAAGTGGCAGTGTGTTGGCGTGTATTATGCTTGTAATAGATACTTTCAGCGTACAAAATTGGGTTGAAATTGAGTAAATGGTATACTAGATATGCCAAATACACCAAAAATACTTATATGGTCGCCATTTTGGAAATAAGTTCCTATTTAAGTTTGATTATTTAAGTTTACCTGGTCTGTCATAGTATTACTTACATGCCAAATTGGGTGAGAATTGCTTTGATAGTTTTTGAGGTATACTGTAAAAAATTTTTTTTTTTTTTTTTTTCATTTGGAGCTATCCTCGGTACTATATGTGTTCCAAGTTTGATGAAATTCAGTTGACACATTCTAAAATTGAAAGGGGACACACACACAGACAGGAAAGTGAACTCATAAGCCTTTCTTTCTTTTCGAAAGTAGACTGAAAACTGATCCATACTGACAAGCAATGCATGCAAATATCTCTATCCAAATGTGAACATCTGGTTTGTTGTGTGAGTGAGTGCAATATGCAGGGTGTCTACCGGTCACAGAAGTCCCGGAAAAGTCACTGCATTTGCACTCACACACACTCCTTCCTCTGCAAAGATACGGCTTGAATGTCTCTCTTCCTCGCCTTCCTATTCCCTCCGATCAACTGGAGTGGTTTCTTTGTCTTGCTAACCACCCTATCCCCTTGGAGGAGGGGGAGGCGAATATTGATTGACAGCCAGCCGGTAATATTACTAAACATACCAAACGTACGAGAATTCTTGTGTATGTACGAGTGCTATGGGCCTGCAAGCTAACTCTGAAAGCCGTCGCAATCGTTTCGTTCTTGGTTTTGGCACCAAGGGAAATCGTAGGTACCCTTCTATGTTTTTATTGAGAGCGACATCTCAAGATTTTGCATATCGAAAGATCAAGTCGCAGTATTGGCGCCGTAACTCCATACTTCGTCTGGCTGCAAGTCTGCTTGTCACCCTTCGNATCGAAAGATCAAGTCGCAGTATTGGCGCCGTAACTCCATACTTCGTCTGGCTGCAAGTCTGCTTGTCACCCTTCGCATACGCATTGACTAGTGTCAACAAAATTGATTGTTTTTGTTTGTGCAACCAGGATAGTTTTTACATTTTGTTATGTACCAGCTACTTTTTTTACCTAGAAAATGCCTCATCCTTCCACTTTTTTATTTATAATGAATAAACAGCTTATATAGTTTATATTTATTTGCATACTGTGTTTACAACCACTCCTTTGGTTTTTGGTGACTTTGCAAAGCTGGTAATATACGCGCAGATCGTTGGCTAACGTCGTTACAGCAGTAGTAGAGCACCCCTTAACTGGAATTCCCTCGAACGGAACTCCCATTATCCGGAACTAATTTTCCAAAAAAATTCAAACATCGCAAAGTTGTGCTATAACTTTCCCGCGCTCGCAAGAGGTCTTTCGTTGCTCACGCCAGACTGTACATGCCTGCTAGCTGGTAAACAAGCTGCAGCACGATGAAGAGACAGCCGGCCCAAGTGGCACAGCTACAGCTATGCTGCATAATGACACAAGTGACAGTAACTAATGGCAATGTGCGACACATGCCATTGGTTTTAGTGGTGTGACTTTCAGAATTTAGTGTTCTAACGCGTCAGTGTACATGTACCATATTTTTGCGTGTATAGACCGCACCAGAAGTTTTTGATGAAAAATTAGGGATAATTAATATTTCAAGTATAGGCCGCACTGCATTTTTGTATTCCCGTAAATATTGCCGGGTCTCCTCGTGCTAGTGCGGCAACAGCAAACTATGGCGACGTCAAACTAATAAATTTGCCGTTGAATGTTATTGTTGCAGCGCTGCCTGGCCTCTGCCTGCTGAAAAGTGGCAACAGCGCAGTATTCCGCGTGAATAAAACTTTTGTATTTATGTCAAAATGCCTCAACACTACGTTTAAATTGCGGAACATGTGCACTGTACGCGGTCGTTGCCGGGCAGGCAATGGTATGGTGCATGTGTGCGTGCGTCGTCACACACACACACAGCTGCTGCTGGCTGTCTCATTCCACCAGAGAGAGAGAGAGACACAGTGACAAACAAAAAAGAGGAGGAAGGACGGAGAAAGAAAAGAAAGGGAGCGAGCAAGCTTGCTTGATGCTGGGCGACTGCGGTTGCGGCCTAGGGAAGGGGGTGGGGATGGAAAGGAAGGAAGCCAAGCTAGGAAAAAAGAGAAAGGAAACCGCGCAAGCTAGATGGCGGCTGGAGGTGATACAAAGCAGAATAGTCGAGGACAGGCAGGCTAAAGTATGGTGCGANCTAGATGGCGGCTGGAGGTGATACAAAGCAGAATAGTCGAGGACAGGCAGGCTAAAGTATGGTGCGACCCATACGCATTTAATCACAAGTGATGAGCTATTCATTTCTTATTATTTTTTTGACTTCCTTAGAAACTAAATTAAAACATTAAAGCGTATTGTTCATTGACAAATTTTTAAACATGGTTTAGGGGGGAAAAAAATTTTATGCCAATTTTTGTCATTTTTTTTTTTTTTTTAAAAATGTGCGGCGTATACATGCAGAAATACGGTACTTTATGAACTTGGTCTATAATGCGTCAGCCCCACGCTTGTAAATGTATGTTGTGCTGACGTGCCATGCAGTAAGGGAAAGACTGTAAACAGAATTGACTATACTTTGGGAAGTTTTATCATATGCAGGTCAACACAAACAGTAACATGATATCCAGATCTCGCTTACTCATGCAGTCACCCACTGCAAAGAGATAAGAACCCGGCTAGAAGGTTGAGAATGAAGGTCATTAATGCAGCGCCAGGAGTTTTATGACTCACATTTCATAAACATTTAAGTTGTGTTTTTTTTTTAATGGTTTTGTAACTTTAAGGATAAAACTAATAATTTACACTCATTGATTTCTTAAGTTAAAATTATGTGCCACATATATACGAGTTCAGACTAAAAATGTGCTATTTTTCACACCATCCCACCCTCATTTCTCTTAACCGGAATTCTCCCACAACCGGAATAGGCCTTCCCCCGGCGATACCGGTTGAGGGGTGCTCTACTGTAATAGGTAAATAGTGCTTGNATGTAAATAGTGCTTGTCAGGGTGACGTCTATGTGAATGTTCTCTTCTCTTCGTTGTGCTGGAGCTGAAACTGAAGATTATGTTTTGCACACTTGTGTTTAATGTGTACCGTCAGTTGTGTGCAGGTTTTTTTTTATATTACTTTCAAATAAGTGTTTCATAACAGTCGACAAGTCTCAAGAGTTGGAAAACAAAATCTATTAATCTCAAAAGCAGTTGTACAATGCAGTCTCACGCTGCCTGCTCTCCTCATTAATCATTTTCCTTCTCTTTTCCTTCTCTTCACTGGACATGAGTATTTTTAAGCTCGTTCATACCTGTCACTGGAATACAAAGAATTTTCTCAATGCTTTTCCTATCTCACTACTGCTGACCAAGGAAAACCCGTGTGAATGTCGCACAGTGCACACATGTGCAAGGAAGGAAATTCTCTCTCCAACTAAAGAGTGTCTTCTGTTCCCTTGTCAACATATCCTGACGAAAAAACTACTTGAAATTAAGGCTTCACCAGCCATGTCCAACATAAATTGTGCATCTGAATAAAAGTATTATTTTCTAAATTTATAAATACAGTGACAATATATTTTGTAAACGATATAGCCATCACAACTGAAAAAAAATTGATCAAAAAATTGCTGGTATGTAAGCTGCTCTGTTGATTTTAAAAAATATTTTAGGAAAAATAGGTTTGCTTATGAATTGAATAAATACNGTTCCAAGTTTGATGAAATTCAGTTGACACTTTCTAAAATTGAAAGGGGACACACACACAGACAGGAAAGTGAACTCGTAAGCCTTTCTTTCTTTTCGAAAGTAGACTGAAAACTTATCCATACTGACAAGCAATGCATGCAAATATCTCTATCCAAATGTGAACATCTGGTTTGTTGTGTGTGAGTGCAATATGCAGGGTGTCTACCGGTCACAGAAGTCCCGGAAAAGTCACTGCATTTGCACTCACACACACTCCTTCCTCTGCAAAGATACGGCTTGAATGTCTCTCTTCCTCGCCTTCCTATTCCCTCCGATCAACTGGAGTGGTTTCTTTGTCTTGCTAACCACCCTATCCCCTTGGAGGAGGGGGAGGCGAATATTGATTGACAGCCAGCCGGTAATATTACTAAACATACCAAACGTACGAGAATTCTTGTGTATGTACGAGTGCTATGGGCCTGCAAGCTAACTCTGAAAGCCGTCGCAATCGTTTCGTTCTTGGTTTTGGCACCAAGGGAAATCGTAGGTACCCTTCTATGTTTTTATTGAGAGCGACATCTCAAGATTTTGCATATCGAAAGATTAAGTCGCAGTATTGGCGCCGTAACTCCATACTTCGTCTGGCTGCAAGTCTGCTTGTCACCCTTCGAGTACGCATTGACTAGTGTCAACAAAATTGATTGTTTTTGTTTTTGCAACCAGGATAGTTTTTACATTTTGTTATGTACCAGCTACTTTTTTTTACCTAGGAAATGCCTCATCCTTCCACTTTTTTATTTATAATGAATAAACAGCTTATATAGTTTATATTTATTTGCATACTGTGTTTACAACCACTCCTTTGGTTTTTGGTGACTTTGCAAAGCTGGTAATATACGCGCAGATCGTTGGCTAACGTCGTTACAGCAGTAGTAGAGCACCCCTTAACTGGAATTCCCTCGAACGGAACTCCCATTATCCGGAACTAATTTTCCAAAAAAATTCAAACATCGCAAAGTTGTGCTATAACTTTCCCGCGCTTGCAAGAGGTCTTTCTTTGCTCACACCAGACTGTACATGCCCGTAGCTGGTATACAAGCTGCAGCACGATGAAGAGACAGCCGGCCCAAGTGGCACAGCTACAGCTATGCTGCATAATGACACAAGTGACAGTGACTAATGGCAATGTGCGACATAAGCCATTGGTTTTAGTGGTGTGACTTTCAGAATTTAGAGTTCTAAGGTGTTAGTGTACATGCACTGTATTTTGGCGCGTATAGACCGTACCAGAAGTTTTTGATGAAAAATTAAGGATAATTAATATTACAAGTATAGGCCGCACTGAATTTTTGTATTCCCGTAAATTTTGCCGGGCCTCATCGTGCTAGTGCGGCAACAGCAAACTATGGCAACGTCAAACTAATAAATTTGCCATTGAATGTTATCGTTGCCACGCCGCCTGCTGAAAAGTAGCAACAGCGTAGTATTCCGTGTAAATAAAACTTTTGTATTTATGTCAAAATGCCTCAACACTACGTTTAAATTGCGGAACATGTGCACTGTACGCGGTNATGTGCAAGGAAGGAAATTCTCTCTCCAACTAAAGAGTGTCTTCTGTTCCCTTGTCAACATATCCTGACGAAAAAAACTACTTGAAATTAAGGCTTCACCAGCCATGTCCAACATAAATTGTGCATCTGAATAAAAGTATTATTTTCTAAATTTATAAATACAGTGACAATATATTTTGTAAACGATATAGCCATCACAACTGAAAAAAAATTGATCAAAAAATTGATGGTATGTAAGCTGCTCTGTTGATTTTAAAAAATATTTTAGGAAAAATAGGTTTGCTTATGAATTGAATAAATACNCTGGTATGTAAGCTGCTCTGTTGATTTTAAAAAATATTTTAGGAAAAATAGGTTTGCTTATGAATTGAATAAATACTGTATGTTTGGTTATTTTTCTTGCCATATGGATGTGTAACACTGCATAGGAGATAGTTTTTATTTATTTATATATTTATTATTACATTAATTTTTTATTTTTTTATATATTTATTATTACATTAATTTTTTATTAATTAATTTATTTACTCAATTATTCTATTAATTGTGTATATACTCATTATTTTTGTATTAATTTATATTTTAATTTTATATTTACGTTATATGGATCAAACTTCCAATTTTAAATTGAACCCTATTGTCACGATGCTGGTGGAAATGCCTGAGAACTTGCCTGCCTGCAACCCACATTCCAGCTTACTGACTAGGACATAGTTCAGAAAAATAACTAATACACAATTAACGAGGCATTAGAAGAAAACAACATACTTGAAACCAACTTTTATCCAAACTGAGGAACGGAATTATTACCTTTTTAGCCTTCTTGCTCTACAGAGTTTCAGTGCCTGCTGTAAATACAAAAGAGACTTAACAACTTAATTAATCAAGGCATCTCATTCTTATTAAAAATTGTGAGATTTATCATGTAAAGCTTTTGTGTCCAAAAATATTTGGATTAAAATATTATCCCATCTGATATCTTAATATAACTCTAAATTATTTACTTTCAAATTCAGGTTTGCTATGCTCAATTAACAATAAATCAAAGTCAAAATTTAAGCCTTAGTGTAATACTTTGATAACCCGCATAAAAATTCTGTACACATCTTAATTTCGCTAATCAACGGGTCTATGGATCTCTACGTCAATTTTAAACTTAACCAAATTCTACATAATGTGTTCCTGTCCCCCGACGACTGTATCAGCCCCTCTCTGCTCTCGGGACGTTCAAGAGCTCTGCAGTGTAGGGCATTACCGCCAGTGGCTGATATATCATTCAATTACACATTTCACTCCGCACTTAAACGTTTAAATTTGTAATTAAAACTGGGCCCTAGGTGGGCCCAGACCCCCCTGCCTGGACTCAACACACGCTCTCTGCGGAAACAATCCAAACAGTTTGCGGGTCGACAACTCCCCGACCTCATAAATGCGTCACTTCAAGTACCAAGCAACTACAACTGCCGATCTGCCAGACTTGGTTGTCAACCCGGGGCTGGCCATTTTCTCTTGTCCACACATTTTGCAATAGTATGGCTGCCTACCACCAGGGTAAACCAAACATGTGGAAGATAGTAGCCTCCTGTGAAATGTCAGCACATCCCATGTGACAACATCCTCCTGCTGTACATTTCTAGAGCCTAGTGGCCTCCCATTTGCACCAAAGAAAAATTTAAAAAAACGTAACGCCACCACATCTAGACCAGAAATGTTCAATGCAATTAGAAAACCACAATTGATTACACGAGACAGGCAGTACTCACGAATAGACATACGCACACGAAAGTTGGAAGAACATACTTTTACCCTGCTTTTTAAAGATTAAAGAGTAGCCCAGCAGCCTATTCCTGCCAAATCCATTATTGATATATAGTTACCTTTAAAAACTACAAAAAAAATAGTCAAATTGAAAATTGCAGCAAGTATGCCTGATCAATAACATCACTTACCACCATGATTGTTGACAGTTAATTGTAAGAGTAGTGCTGCCAATTTATGTAAGCATCTAACTGTAAACTCAGTGTTGCCAATTGAAGACTTGATGGCATCAATGTCATCAGCAGCTTGGAAAGTTTAAAATAAGTCAGAGTTTAGCAATTACACTAAAAAAAAAAAAAGTACATATTCACACATCTCAACATTTACACGTGTACTTTCAAAGTACTGCGACTGTTACGATGGAGGACAGAGTCCGCAAACTTAGGCTGTGCTGCCTTGAGTGGGTAAGGTTTGTGGATGGTCGGATGTATGAGCCACTTCCCCTCACTTATCCAACATTTGATTATGAGGTTGTAGATTATGTTTTGTGAACAAGTTTGACCTGTTGCAGTTTATTCTGTCCAAATTCCTGTCATTGTTATATGTTCATGGTTAAGTTTGTGTGCTTTTATTCTCCTTCAGCATAACAGATGCATTACATCCCATTAAAATAAATAGGGATGTAATGTCATAAAATTAATACTGTTTATTTTATAATTTTATTTATTATTTTTTTTTCTTGTAGATGTGTCACTCCTGGAACGGTTGATGGAATTTGATCTCTATAAATCCAGAGATGGAAAATATGACAGCCTTTACATTACTATGTTGAAGCTTAACTTTCGTTCACATCCTGACATCCTAAAGCTGCCCAATGAATTATTCTATGAAAATGGTCTCATTGTAAGTATTCTATGTTTACCATCATGAAACGCTTTACATTTTTGATTTTAAGTGCAGGCTATAACATAGGTTATTATCAGAGGTCTGCGAGCCTGTGATTTTTAGTTTGAGCCAAGCCCAAGAAAGTCTATTGAAAGGTTCTCGTATTTAGAGCTCTATCTCAAGCGCTTTTATTATATACACATAGATAAGTTTTATAACGAAGGTAATATTAGCATTTTGAAGGTAATTTTGTGTTCAGGACATGCATACCTTTTAAAATATTATTTTGTTTTTTAATTTTAAATTCACACACCAGTTTTTTGTGCAAATGTTTCCATGATTCCTTCAGTTTTGAGTAAGTGATTTTGGTATGTTTTTACAAGTTTTTCTAAAATTTCATCAAAAAGTTTTTTATTTATAAAATGTAATACAATATCACAAACGATAAAGTATGTGTACAGTTAATTTTCATTCAGCAGTTGAAGTGCTTATTTTAATGACTGAAATTCATCAGTTCATTAAAAAAAATACTTGTCAGTCCAAATGTACAGAATGTGTAAAGGGACAGTTGACATGAATGTATAAATAAATGCAATGGCATGCATCACCAGAATGATTCCCACATATAATAGAAACCTACTTTAAAAAATGGAAAGGTAAAAATAACTATTCTGCAAATGGTAGAAGTAAAACATTTTTTGAGTGTGCCACATTTTGCATCAGCCCAACAATTTGACTGCAAAAAGATTTCGCTTTGTGTACACAATTTGTAGGTTATAAGAACATAAAAAAGATCACAATAAATAACTTTATTGTTTTTATTCATGTATTCAGCCATAAAATCTAGTTTTGTTGAAATAGCCTATTTATTCATCATTGTATTTTTTTGTCTTCTCCACTGATGCTATTGAGATATGCAAAACTTTGAGCTGCGGTGGACCATTGTTTTTGTTCACATGTGGTGCTGTTGACATTTATATGTTTAAGGGGTTACATGGGTTTCAAAGTTTCAAAAAATTAATTTTATTTTTTATTTTTTATCCAATAGTGCAAGATGTCAAGAATATTTTCCAAAAGTTTTAAGTCAATAGAAGTAAAACTCTAGGGGAGAGAGCCTTTTGAAACTCATCCCATTCTGCTGGATGGGCCATGAGTGTGGCAGGTATATGGAGGCAGGTGCTTAGCTATTGTTTCACTCTCTTCCTCTAATCCCTAGGGGTACCCTTATGGAAATATCTTTGAAAAGAGGTTTTCTGAGAAATTTTACTGTTACAAACAGAGAGAAGTAGTAGCTTGGTTTAGTTTGGCGTTGCTTGTCGAGCCACGTGGTTATATGTTCGCGCTGTGATTTTGTACTCATTTTTTTGTAAAATGTATTCGCATGAAGTTACGAGAAGTGATAGAACAGAGGGTGTTAGTAGAAAAGATAGGCCAAGAAAAAGGAAACAAATATTTAATCCTAAAACAGCAGAGATCGACGATGCATCTTTCGCCAGCGCATCGGCAAAAAAACTTAGAAATCAAGATGAGAAACATGTGCCGGAGGACGCTACTCTTCAGTATGCGATTATAGATTTTTTTTTAGTTTTTTCAACACTTTCTAGTTTTGTGAAGTGCTCCAATGTTATAAATAAAAATGGAGAAGAAAAAGGTGTGTGATGGGAAAATTGAATTTAAACAATGTGCAAAATTAGGTCTTGGTTTTAAAATTATGGTGTAGTGTGAAAAATGTAACCCTAGCTATATTTCATCATGTCAAAAAATAGGTAAATCGTATGAAATAAATCGCAGATTTATTTTTGTTATGAGAATATTAGGCTTAGGTCTTGCCGGATGTAACAAGTTTTGTGGCCTAATGGATATAAGTTGTACTTTTATCAATCAATCAACGTACAATTTTTATATTAGTAAGATGCATGAATGCATAAAGACAGTTGCCGAGATACTTTTTTCCTTAGATGCTAAAGTAGAAAAAAATTTAACGTGTGATGAAACTGGTGTTGAAGATATGACAGATGCTACTGTATCAGGCGATGGCACTTGGAAAAAGCGCGGGTATTCATCATTATATGGGGTGTCTACTTTGATTGGCTATTATTCTGGAAAAGTTTTGGATGTATTTGTAAAAAGCTCATATTGTAAATTATGTGAGACTTGGCAGAAAAAAACTGGATACGGCAGAGTTTGAAGAGTGGCATGCAAATCATTTAGAAAAAAACGAATGCAGTGCCAATCACCAAGGACCAGCTGGTAATATGGAAGTTGCATCAATTGTTGCAATGTTTCAACGCTCGTTTGAAAAATACGGCCTAAGGTACGTTAATTATATTGGAGACGGGGACTCCAAAACATATTCCGGAATTGTTGGATCGTAACCTTATGGTGAAAATGTTCAAATCAATAAAAAAGAATGTGTAGGACACGTGCAAAAGAGGATGGGTACCCGTTTACGCGATTTAGTGCAAAAAACTGTTGAAGAAAAAAAAATCAAAGGAAAAACTATTAGAAAAAAAATTCTTTCTGGTAAAGGCAAGCTTACAGGTAAACTGATAGATAAATTAACAGTTTATTACGGACTGGCTATAAGAAGGAATTGTGATTCAGTACAAAAAATGAAGGACGCTATATGGGCAACTTACTTCCATTACAGCTCAACCGACCAAAACCCACAGCACGAAAAGTGCCCGAGCGGCGCTGACTCATGGTGCGCGTGGCAGCTGCTTCAACTACAAATGTTCTGTCATCATTCAAGCACGATAACGCTCCATTGCCGAGTGATGTTTTATCAGCTATCAAGCCCATTTATGAAGATCTTAGTAAGGATGTGATTTTGGAGCGGTGTGTTGGTGGCTTCACGCAAAATAATAACGAGAGTCTGAACGAGCTCATTTGGAAAATCACTCCAAAAATACTTCCTGCTGGTTCAAAAATAGTGGAAATTGCTGCGTTAATCGCTGCCTGCACTTTCAACAAAGGAATTTCGGCTTTATTAATTTTTTTGCACGGTATGGACATCAAACTTGGCCGAAATAGCCACAATTATGCGCAGAAAGAAGATGAACATCGCATACTCTTAGCTGAGAAAAGAGCTGAGGCTGGGACTCGAGAGGCAAGAATTCGCCTCAGGCAAGAGCAAAAGGATGCCCTGGATATTGCAGCTGCAGCAGGACCTTTGCTTTATGGGGCTGGAATCGACGATTCCATGTAAGTAAAAAATATCTCCCTTTTTTTTCTTTAATCACTTTTTTCTCAAAACTGTATTTTTGAAGTCGGTGGACACGATTTCTCAAAAACTAATGCACCGATCTTGTTGAAATTTTGCACACTTCTTCTAGATAGTATTGACTAGTGCTTGAACGAATAATTTTTTTTTCTTCGATCACAACACATTTTACAATGCAATACATGGTCTATATTTGACCAAAAATCGTACTTTTTGCATAAAACTCTGCCAAAAATTCAAATTTCCATTTTTTTTCAATCCTTCGTTCAATCACTAGCTACACTCAGCTACTAACAGAAAATGTTTGGTTTTTTGATTTCAGATGAACCAATCATGAGTTATCCTGTCCACCGTGAGGATACTTTTTTTTGGGGGGTCTCCGAAAACCAGCTCTCAATGGCTGAATTTCCAAAATTTTTGGATACAAATTTTATAAAATATTGTTCAAATGTTGTTCTTTTATATAATCAAAGTTTAAATAAAATAATTTTTAAATTATATTTTACAAAATTAGAGAAAAAATGTTATTTTTTTCCCCTTTGAAACCCATGTAACCCCTTAAGGCACTTGTATGCTATTGTTACGTGTATTGTAATTCTTGTACACTGCAACGTTCATGTTATAGAAAATATAAAAATTCCCCCTTTGTATCTTATATTACGGTATCAAAAACTTTAATACAAAGTTTAAACTAAGATTTTTTTTTTGCATGTTAAACTATTTAATGTTTTCACCAAGCATTTAATTTTTTACTTAAAATATCTAAATAATATGTTGTGGAAAATTTTGTGATGTCATTGCCTTGCGAAAAACAAGTGTCCCTGTGAATAATCTTATTTTTTCTAACAAACATCATGTCATCAGCACTTCGCTTTTTGTTCCCCTTCAAAGTGTATGATACTCACCTCTTCATTCCTCTCTTGACATTGGTTGGTGGGAATACATTCACGGAAACAAAAGAAGGTTGGAGAAAAGTATTGATTGTGTGAACACCTGAAAGATGGGAGGTAGCAATACAGAGACATAAATAGCAGCCATGGAAAAAGAAAAAAGATTTTACACTCTGCACTTGATTCATTTATAGCTTTCAACCTTCGGAATTGTTTGTTTAAAATGAGGACNTAAAAAAGATTTTACACTCTGCACTTGATTCATTTATAGCTTTCAACCTTCGGAATTGTTTGTTTAAAATGAGGACAGGCTAATGATGTAGGAAGTAAAAGTGCTTACAATTACATGTTTTGTGTGTACCCATCTGTAATGACCGTGTTGACAAGATGTTAAGTCAATTAAATAAATCATTATATCTAATGACAAAAACTTAATTAGGTCTGTTTCTAAGAAGGGTGGGAAAGAAAACTGACCGGGTGGGGCACCCAGCAAAGTAGGCGTGGGGAGCGCGCTGACCTAGTAGGAGTCTTACGGTATCCACAGCACAGTGACTCCTGCCCTCCACCCAGATGGTTTTGTTAGTCTTAAAGTTTCAAAGTTACGTTATCCGTTAACCACAGCTACTCGAGGGACGACAGCCTCAGTCGCCAGGAACTCTGTGTATTCTGCCTCACCACTTACCCTTATGCCCAAGAGCTAGATGATGTAGCTCCGACTGTCATCTGCAGTCGTTGCCACTATCTCCTGCTACTCTTCCACAAGCTTGTTAGAAAACATGAAATATGCACACGTGCTGCTTGTTTTCCCAATCCTTGTTTTGATGAAGATTTATAGCAGCTCATTTTCTCTTCCCTGTTTTTTTAATTGTGTGATCCCACCTTTATTATTGAGAAACTCTGTTCAACATCTTGCATATCTAGTGTTTCCTCTATTGTGGGTGGAATTGTATGTTTCATGATGGGATATGCAGTAACTGAGGGAAATTTGTAAAAATTGATAGGCAAGCTATGAGATGAAGAGGTCATTTCTTAACTTTGTGTTGAAAGATGACATAGAGAGTAAAGTGCAGAATATTGTTTTTATAGTGTTGCATTTAGAACGAGAATGTCATTTTTATTAGTGGCATGGAAAAATTCTTAAATACTTGCATTTATCTGCATCTTCTGAGACTCAATTCTTGTAGAATCTTGCATATATTCATAAACTTTTTTTTTCCTTCCCAAAAATGTAATTTGTGACTTTGCATAGCATGTCAGAAGTGACATCAATATAAAATGCATTGTATGTAATTTGTCATTTTGAAAAACAGTTGTATACTGGTAACATTTTGTTTGCAGCAAAATTGTGGTCCAGACGTAAGAGACGATCCATTGGTGACAACGTTCCTGCTTAGCCCAAAGCAGAAGGGTTCAGCCGTCATTTTCCATGGTGTAATAGGCAAAGAGCAGCGAGAAGGACGCTCTCCAAGGTTTGCATTGCATATTCACATAGAACCATGAATATGCTTGAAGCTGCCTGTGTCATTAAATGTACTTTTTCCCCCCATTTTGTCCTCTACACTAAATATTGGGAGACAATTCCAACACTCCGAATACTACTGTATTTCGCCGCATAATTGTAGCATATTTTATGCCAAATTTAGTGAAAAAAATCTTGAGGTGCAATGATTGTTAGAGGAAAAATACAATGGCAAATAAATTTTNTTTATGCCAAATTTAGTGAAAAAAATCTTGAGGTGCAATGATTGTTAGAGGAAAAATACAATGGCAAATAAATTTTCACTAACACTAAACGTTATTAATTTTTTTAATACAATACAAACAAGTTTGAAACGAAACTTTACCAAATCCAAACTATAGTTCTCTGTTCGTATTTACACTTAAGTATTTACATTTGCACCGCTCAATATACACACAAAGGCCATTTTGCCACTCTAAAAAAAAGTAAACAAACAGTCTGGGGGGCGCAACGATTGTAGTAATTATCTTTGCCTGCAAAGATTGTTAATAACATTGCAGTAACACTTACCAGAGTTAATTGTCTGTGTCTGAAGACTCGCCACTGGTGTTACCATTTGTATCTTCATCACTGGATAACTCTGAAGAGACATCGCTATGCCACAATTTGTCATCTTCATAGCCGCCCAAGCCACTTGTACTGCCGATTTTCTTAAAACTCTTGGATACAAGTTCGTCACTAATCATGCTCCAACTCATGGCGATCCATTCGCACAACTGATCCAAATCTGGACGTCAGTTGATACTCTCGTCACCCTCCACTCGTAAAAATGTCGTACGTTGTCCTTAAAAGGCTTGTTGACGCACACATCTAGCCGCTGCAAGTTTGATGTTAGACCTCCAGGAATAACAACTTTGTCCGTTTTAAAATCGCAAAGCAGTTCTTTCACTTCTGTAGCAATGTGGGCATGAAAACTGTCCGACACAAGCATTGCAGGTTTCTTTAGCATAGCTCCTGGTCACCGGTTCCAAACGGTATTAGTCCAGTCCTTTGTTNGTCATCTTCATAGCCGCCCAAGCCACTTGTACTGCCGATTTTCTTAAAACTCTTGGATACAAGTTCGTCACTAATCGTGCTCCAACTCATGGCAATCCATTCACACAACTGATCCAAATCTGGACGTCAGTTGATACTCTCGTCACCCTCCACTTGTAGAAATGTCGTACGTTGTCCTTAAAAGGCTTGTTGACGCACACATCTAGCCGCTGCAAGTTTGATGTTAGACCTCCAGGAATAACAACTTTGTCCGTTTTAAACTCGCAAAGCAGTTCTTTCACTTCTGTAGCAATGTGGGCATGAAAACTGTCGGACACAAGCATTGCAGGTTTCTTTAGCATAGCTCCTGGTCACCGGTTCCAAACGGTATTAGTCCAGTCCTTTGTTNGGACACAAGCATTGCAGGTTTCTTTAGCATAGCTCCTGGTCACCGGTTCCAAACGGTATTAGTCCAGTCCTTTGTTTTTTCGACATCCATCCAACCTTTAGGATGCACGCGCACTTGAATGCAGTGATGAAACTTCATTCCCTTTGGCAGGGTTTTACGTTTCAAAACCACATATGGCGGGGCAATTTTCGTCCATCTTCAATAACTGCTAACGTTACCGTACACCGCAGCTTTTCGTTACCAGTTGTCTTCAAGGTTATATTAGCCAATCCTTTTTTTAGTGATGGTGCTATTGCGTGGCATTTCAAAATATACCGGGGTTTGATCTGCGTTGCCTATTTTTGAAAACAAATAGTTGGTCTCTTGTCGCAGTCGTATGACATATCAGTGGAAATTAAACCCTTTTTCAGTGTAATTCGCAGGTAATTTCTGGCAGATTGTCTTTTTTCTCAGTACTGACAAACCATTGCGTCGCATGAATTGAATCACCCAACCACGGCTGGCCTTAAATTGCGTGCTTGAAATGTTGTGCTTACGAACCAACTCTCGTGCCTCCATTTGTAACATTTTGTACGACACATTACAACCATGTTTCACAATTCTTCTGTGTACATAACAACTTCTCCATCAATCATAGGAAATTTACCATTTTTCAGATTACAAAAGGTACGCTTAGCTTGATTTGTGCTGCTTAGTTTCTCTTTTATTTTCCGCCAGTCGCACACTAGGTTCTCACTTACAGAAAATTTCTTTCAGCCGCTCGATTTCTGTGTTCTTCCTGCGATGCCAGCGCCGTTGCAGCTTACGTCTTTGGTGTTTCAACTCTCCGAGGTGGCTTTCTCTAAGCTCGGCTCCCCTCCCATTTACTCCCCTGATTACCCTCCCTTGTTTTCCCCTCCATGTACATCATCATTTTTTTGGTAAAGTGCGCATGTTAATATAAGTCGTTGCACACTCTGTGCCAGCCTTGTTGTTATTTTACACCTAGGCTACGACTATTCCTCGTCGGGTCGACACCTGCTGGAGCTGCGAGATGATTTGCAATATGTCGTAAATTGTCAATTTACCCGTCCTTGGAACGTGGGTGTATATGAGGCACTTTTAGCTTGTTTTGTTGCGTGTGCACCCGTAATGTGGAGGAAAATTAAATGGTGAGTTGTAGACGCAGCTTTGTCTTTCGGGTCCGAGTGATTTTAATAATTGTGTGGCATAACTTTGTGTAGTGTTGAGTATGCAATGAGTTAGTCTTTTTCTAAATTGTGGTTTTGGTTGCCTGCCTAAATTTGGTTTTGGTTCAACTAAATTCTAGGTTTGCTGCATGCTTCAGTTTGTTTTAACGTATAGTGTTTAGTGTTGTATGCTACCAAAGTTTACCTTAAAGTTTAATAGTTTTTTGCTGCATGTCCTTGACTCACGCGTTGGGCATAAATAATTAACGTTTTAAACGTGGTGGTCCCCTTTTTCCTTTTAATCGACTGGAGCTTTGATGGGTCTTTGACTGCCTCCTTCAATGTACTATTTTAATGTAAGTTTTTATTACAGTTTTTTAATATGTCTTTTTAATAAAGAGGCTCTACTGGGCTTCTTAGGCTACCCTCCTTTGGTTAAGTGGTCCATTAATAATCTCTAGTCAACTTTATTGGTATTTGAACTATTTTAAAATATTGTCTATAATTATATTAAACTATTTAATGTAAGTTTAATAACGCCAATTTTGAGTGAGGAGCTTGGGTAATATTTTACGTTTGTAATTTGTGTTAAATTTTAAAATTATGGTATGCTTTTTTTGGATCTTCAAAGTTTTGGTGATGAATGATTTTATATCAATTAATATGGTGCTGCCAATTTATGTAAATTTTGGATCAAAGTATAAAGTTTAACTTTTTTTGTCTAAAATTATTTTTGCTTCGGCAGATTCTGCAAACACAATCACCTTTAACTTAAATCCTGCCNTTAACTTTTTTTGTCTAAAATTATTTTTGCTTCGGCAGATTCTGCAAACACAATCACCTTTAACTTAAATCCTGCCTTGTAGTTAATGTATTTACCCATTGTGCAAAAACACAAAATTACACACAAACAACTTCCTCGACTGATTTAACAAAGAGGCCTCACTACGTGCTGCATGTGCCGAACCAACTACTACTTATTGTNGAACAACTTCCTCGACTGATTTAACAAAGAGGCCTCACTACGTGCTGCATGTGCCGAACCAACTACTACTTATTGTGCGAATGGAAACACTGTTCACGGCATGTGCTGATTGGAAAGCCCTGCTGCCAAGGTCATGCAGGGTCGATGTTTCCGTCCACTTCCATGCAAGATGCGCACGGAAATGTAAACGTATTGCAGTGCGACGATAATGCAATGGCGACAATTATACGATGAACGGTATGTACTCCCCAATGTGAACCATCTGCAACATTCAGATTGCTTGCAGTTGAAAAGTGCTGTTCTAACTTGTATATGAACAGGAAAAAATACAATATTTATCAGAATGTTTACATACATAGTTAGTGCCCACCTTGTAAAGAATTTTTAATGCCTCAAGGTTACATCCGGCCGGCCATAAGGAAGTAGCACAAACAAGCTTCGCACGTATTCTTTTTCCTCAGAATTTTAAATTGTGGCAATAAGTTTTTAATACAGCATTCTGTTCAGAAAAGATACAGTATTGTTGCCTTAGTTTAAAATACTGTTTTTACAGAATAGTAATTATTGTAAGCGGAGAGCTACTTAACAGTAATTTTTGCTGATGTTTTAGCACTTTTCAACAATCACGTTTATGTTTCAATAATCAAATTTATTAATTAGCAACAAAATATTGAATTAACAGATTTGCATTTAAATATTCCATAGTTTTTTAAGAATTAGAAAAGACAACTGCTTACAATGAGATTAATATGACAGAGAAGGATGCCTCGTAAGGCTGAATGTCCATGAAGCTTGCACAGTTCTTAGCACAGTTCTCATGAGGCATGATCTTTGTAACCTCTACTCATGAAGGCAATTGGGGTGTCAATATTCACGGTTCAGAATTTTAAGGAGATTGCTGTAACTGTTAAGGTGTAGGCTGTTCACTGTAAAGCAAGGACATTTGGAATCAACTTTTGAAAAAAAAATCAATGCTTCTTACTGTGCATAATTCAACGATAATGCTGGTTGCCTCACTTTCTGTTAAGTAGGCAGCATATTAAGTCAAGGGGTTTTGAATATGATTGATGTATTGAAATAATGTGATTTAGTTGCAAATTAAATACGCTTCTTTGTGTTTTATCTAAGTTATGTATTTATATACACTCATGAGCAGTTAGTTACACACACGTTATGTTGGAGGATTG
This sequence comes from Clitarchus hookeri, assembly GCA_002778355.1. Lineage (NCBI taxonomy): Eukaryota > Metazoa > Arthropoda > Insecta > Phasmatodea > Phasmatidae > Clitarchus > Clitarchus hookeri. The sequence goes on along the minus strand of NQII01007045.1, from coordinate 68,238 downwards.
CTGCTGTGGTTGCCCCGTCGAATAGAATAGTACTTAGCCACGCATGACTGTGATGTTGTTAGACCTTATACTGACTGAGGAACAGTAAAGCACAGAATGGGGAAGAAAAAGGATCATACCACATTTAATTGTGGCCAGATAGTTGGGACCAGGCGTACTCCATCTCCGAAGTCGTGCTGGCAGTGGCCTTTCCATGGGCCAGCAGACGCCATCACTGTCAGTCAGCTGGGTCGGGAGACCCCAACCAGGACCCACGCCGACAGGCTCTCAACCCACGGCAGTAAGGCACATCAGAGGTAATTCAGCGGCCCCGCCAACATCAAACAACCGTAAACCCAGTCTAGCCCAGCTAAACTTTGTGCCGAGCAGGCTGCCTACCCACCCCACCCTATTCAAGGGCACAATCAAAGCTATGCGCCAAATATTGCACACCCCACTACATTAAGGTCTGCCCCTCGAGCCTGTGTGTCGGTCTGACACAAAACTAAAAACTTAGTAGACACTGAAGCACTCCTGCCCTTAAGACAGTCACACATCAATACTAGAGGAGAGTTTTTAATTGGCACCCAAAGTGGGGCCACAGCCTAATTAATAGAGGTTAATTTGATGGAATCAGGTCAGCACGACGCTGAGGTAAGGAGAAAACACCAGTAATACCGAACTTTGGGGAGTCTAGAAAAACTCTGTGGCGCCCAATCCAGTTAGCCAGGAGCATGTCCAAAGTGGGAGATAATGTAGCTACCACTAACGAAACCTCCACGACTGTTATGCAATCCAAAAACACCCGACATGAGGTGTCTCATTGCCTCGTGCAATGGCGTGGGACAGTTTTTAATTTAGTGTGCGGATTGCCAAGGTCGTTTCCACTACCGCTGTCTAGAGTGGAACGATGAGACCCGCTACACAGAAGGCTTAGAATTCCGGTGTGAACAGTAGCACCAACACCAAGCCGCCCACTTCAACTGGATCACATGTCCAGGTCGTGGAATAAACACAGTGGGGTGCATAACCTGTAACCAAACTTTTCACCACGACTGTATTGGGTGACCTGACGAAGGATTTACCTGCCCCAAACTTGTGTATCCTTGTGTGACGTGTCAACAAGCCAAACAATACAGACCAGGTAACCCAGGTACCTACAGTGCGTAACCCAGACAGCCCGCCATCATCCGAGTCCGCCAGCAGACTGCAGGAAGACCCCATCGCTTTCACACAAGAATGCAAATGGAAATTTAGGGCAAACGACGTGCCACCCTAACAATGGGTCACCCGGACCCTTAAACAGAGGAGTGGAAAGGCCCAGGAATGGTGGGCCAGGTATGGCGAGTTCATAACTGAATGGACGCAGTTATACGAAAAGTTAGCAACCCAGTTCTCTGGCAAAGAGGTCATAGCCGCCTGACCACAGAATTTCACAGTCGTAGCCAGGGAATAGACGAAAAAGCCTAAATATTTTTACGTAGGAAGGTACAAATGTACAAACAAATAATTTCCAAAGGAACTGAAGAAAGCTGCCTGCGAGCCATTACACTTGTGCTGCTACCCAACCTCCATAATTTACTACAAATCCCACGCTCGCAAATCATTGATGAGCTCGTGGAAAGGGCAAGGGAAACAGAGAAGAATTTTAAAGAGCAGGCGGCCCTAGACAAGCCCAGGGGAGTGGCAAGGGGAAAGAGGAAGTGAGGCCGAGCGAAGGTCAAGTGCAACCCCCTGCTGTGACTCCCCCCTCCCTCTACATAATGCTTCCTAAGTGCAGGTTATGCCGCCGGGGCCGGCACTTCAATAGAGACTGCCCGACCGAGAGAGAGAGCGCGCCCAACGCCAAGGGAAAAGGGAACACCTGACCGGCCATGTGACAAGAACGAGCTGACACCTGGCAATATGGAGAAATGAGAGAGGCGGTTGCGAAACGAAGGAACCAGCGTGCAAAGCGGGCCACTATCACAGATTACGACCAGCATGAAGCCGCCATTCAAACATTAACTAATGAACCATCCTACCCCCGTTTCCCACCACCAAGGCCCCGCACATTGCGTTCAAGTTAATAAACAAAGAGCTTCTGCCCTCCTAGACTCTGCCGCCACTGGCAATTTCATGAGAACTGACTTCATTACATATAACTATCATGCTCACCTGCAGCCCGGAGGCAAACCAGTGCGCATTGTGCAACCCAATCAGATCTTGCAAATAGAGGGATCAATAACCCTAGACATTCGCATAAGCAATAAAATTACTAGGGCTGAATTTTTAGTAGCCTCACATATAGGGGAAGAGGTCATTTTGGAACAACCTTGGCTACGCCAACAAGAGCGTATAATAACTGTGGGCAACGCAGGATTATATAGGCGACAAGGGACATATGACGGTGAATTGTGACAGTTACCCGGAGGAACAAATATCTCCCCCAATAAACCCTGAGACTATAATTCACCAGTTGGAAAAACCTGAGTTTAAACAGTTACAAGAAATACTCACCAGGTATTCTCGCACCTTTGGATATGGAAGGCCTTTATATCAGACCTGGAACATCCAACACGGGATATGGCTTACCCAAGAAAAGCATATATAATGCCACCTCTATAGGGTGTCACTGAAGAAAATGGAAATTATAATGACCCAGGTCCAGGCCATGAAGGACGAGGGGATGGTAGAGCCTTCGTACTTGCCGTACAACTCCAGAATGGTACTTTTACCCAAGAAAGATGGAGAATTGCATTTCTTTGTTAACTACCAAACCTTGAACTATATCACTCACCCTATCGCCCTACCAGCTATCAACGGTACTCACACGCTGAGGGACATAGGCCAGATCAAAATTTTCTCAGCCCTTGACATGCAGACAGGGTATTGGCAAATATCCGTACATGCAGACAGCTGCAAATACACCAAATTCACCACACCCGAGGGAAAAACGCTTCAATTTAAAGTAATGCCCTTTGGCCTGAAAACCGCCCCAGTTACTTTCCAGTGGCTAATGTCGGCAGAGGTACTCGTCTGCTACATAGGCCAATTCTGTTTTGCCTACCTTGATGTAATCATCTACTCGAACTCGTGGGAGGAGCACATTACTCACTTGCAAAGAGTATTAGAATGCCTGGAGATCCATGGTCTAACATGCAAGTTGTCAAAAAGTCATTTTGGCAAATCTAACATTGACTACCTGGGACATGTGGTCACCTCTGAAGGAAACTACCCACAAACTGGATCTATTTGAGCCATACTGCAGGCCGAAGAACCGACGATGAAGCAATTTCAAAGATTCTTGGGGTTATGTAACTGACTACGGGAATTTATACCGGACATGACGTAGTTAATGACTCCGTTAAATCTCCCTCTTAAAAGAAGGGAAGCCCGGTGTAAGTGCGGGACAGAGCAACAGACAGCCTTCCAAAATCTCAAGGACTGATTCCAGAACATCCCCATTCTACACTGGCTGCAAGAAGGAAAACCCCTAATACTCCAGACAGATGCATGCCAGGATGGGCTAGGAGCTGTCCTTATCCATTAAGATGAAGAAGGAAAGCGGCAAGTAATTGCCTACGCCAGCACCCGTCTCAATGAAACTGAACGAAGATATTACAGTAACAAGCCAGAGTGCCTCACTGTGATATGGGCCATGAGAAAATACTGTCATTATTTAGAGGAAGGACCTTTTATCTCGAGGACCGAGTTCCTTCATTGACTGCATTATTAATAACAAATTTCAATAGAACCATTATGGTAAAGAAAAAATTTTTCTAATTTTATTGATTTTTTTTTAACTCAATGAGGAACTAACTGTTTATTTTATGGCTTATAGAACTTTCATGGCCAAAATCATTACAAATCCAAGGTAACAAAAACCAGTATGCCTGCCAATGAACCATTATGACAGAGTGTGAATAGTCATCAACTACCATCTCATGACCATATTTGTGAACCCTTTATTTAAGTCGCCCAAATAGCAGTAAAATTAAATAGTTGAACAAAATATTTATGTTAGACTTCTATTACATCTTCCATACGTTGCATATCTGAATTTAAAAAATTGACCGGACTTGGACTAAATGGACGCGCATGTAAGACCGATATAGTTGGATTGGAAGCATACAAAAGAAAGATCATTTCTGTTCAAAAAATAGTTTCACAGTATGCTTGTTACTCAGAAAAAGAAATTAGTATTTGCAAATGGATAACTGAATTTTAGGGATGTCACACTCGATACCACGATTCCTTGATACTCTTGATTCTTGAAGAATCTTATAATAGAGTATCGGAAGTCCAAGAATCGAAGCAACAAAAACTAATTACTACAAATACATACTATCACCTCTCAAAAACGGTTTAAAATTACTTTATTTATGCCCGTAAATGAATCACACTTGTAAAATTATTTTGTGCGTGAAAATATGAGATGCAGAAGTAATCTGAAACTAAAACTGTACTGGCCGTGTTCAAATTTACCATTTAGTATATTAGTATTTAGTAGCTTCAGTTCAGTCACGATTTGGTAGTTTTGTTTTTAGCAAGTTTCGTTACATTTTAAAAACTAGGGGTGTGCGGAATCCCGAACTTCGTAAAAAATTTTGGGAATTCAAAACGATTTTCTTGTCAGGCAGGAAATAATTTTTTCCGGATATTTTTGGGAAAAATTTATATTCACGTCTGTATGTGATGTTTCAACTAAAATACAAATCTGGTTTTGTGCGAGAAGCTTTGTATCGACTCTTACGTAAGCGATTATGATTTGATGAATCAATATTGTCTAGAAAGTTTTGATTCTTCCGCTTATTCACAGATTCCAAAGATCGTTTCATAAATTAAAAAAAAAATTTGTATTTAATTTATTATGAAAGAATAAAACTACATATTTATTGCAAAAATGAATTAAAGCTGGTTGCAAACTTGCACTATTAGGAAGTTACGTTGAACCATGCGCACTGAATATGTTTTATATGCAAGCGATATCTAAGTTGCAAATATTGATTTCTGGTTAATATGGGACAGGAGTTTCGATATACATAACCTAAACATTCATGTAAAAAGAAGCTAGTACGTGATGAATGTTTAATTTGACTCCAAATGTTTAACTGTTTAACTGAGATCTAACGTGGTGTTTTTTAATATGGGTTTGGTTAAAATAATTTGTAACAAGCCAGCAAATTGTCTTTGTTTTTTGTTCGGAATGTGTTTGTTTTTAATTGTGTGTTGTGCTCACTCGTCACCGGGACGTTGATAAACTTTAAACGTAGAAAATTTGCTATGTGAAAAAATATAATTTATTTACTTGGCTACTTTTCATTTCGTTATCGATAGAGGAATTAGCTTTGTTAGCATACAGATTCAGTATGTTGCATTCATACCTGTCCGATGATACTTGGCTGTGATTGCAGTTGCACTACGTGATTCAAAGTGTGTGTGTGTTCAAGGACATTAAAACTTCCACAGAAAGTTAATTTGAGTAAATTTGTGTCAATGTACACACATTTTACTACCAAAGATGCTATTCTTGCAAACGTTTTAATAATTTCATGTGTTGGTGAACATTTATCATGTCAAGTGAGGTTTGGAAATATTTTCTAATAAACTATGTGTAATGAATCATATATGTGTATATATATATATTTATATATATTAATATATGTGTATGTACATATATGTATTTTTTTATATATATATATATATATATATATATATATATGAATGAATGTTTTCAATATTATTTCATATGCTTCTTTTGAACTTTTTGGAATTCCAAATGAGTATGCTCCCACTGTTTGTGTTACGTTATTTATGTTAGTAATAGGCCTAATACTAATGTAGGCCTAGTTTAAATAATTAAATATCACACCCTTCTATACAGTATTTCGTTCTGTAAAATAATTGTCTGTAACTAAAAGAATCGCGATTTTTGGAATCGAGAGTGTCATCGGCATCGAGATCGAGAATCGAAAAAAAAAGGGGAATCGTTACATCTCTACTGAATTTCCCTTTTGACAAAATTCCAACATAGATGGAACAATTTTGTACTTTGGAGCTACAACAAAGACAAAATATGAACTGTCTTAGTTGTGTATTAAAATTTTAATATAAACCCAATAATTTTCATACTGTATACAAGGAAAAGAAGTAGATATTGTATGTAAAAATTTCAGGAAGGGCTGAACGTTAACAATAGTAAACAAATGTATGTTCTGTCGCAGGATTCAAATTGTTGAACATGGAGCTAATAAATTGGCCAACATTGGTACTCAAATCAATTCATCTGGATGATGGCCATGGTGAATAGTCATAATATTAGGAGGTAGCTGTGGTTGTGAGCTACAGACACTTTAAAAGCCGACGGTCATATTTGTTTTATAAGTACAGGATTTGCAAAATCAAAAATCTGTATTAACCACGTGATTAAAAAATATTTTTTCCATCCGGCATTGTACTCAAATATAACGAGTTACCATTGTCCAGATGGATTGAGCGAGCACGAATACTGGCCAGCTAGCTCCACTTTCAACCTGAATTCTGCACCACGACTCGAAATTCAGTTCCAGATACAGTTTTTTAGTATTTCCTCTTTATTGAACAGACATTAAATCTGTAACTTAATTTCGGTCAAAAGTAGGTAGTGAATATATACACGAGAGAGAGGTGTGTTTGCGCATGCACACGTGTGTGTGTATATATGTGTGCGCATGCACGCATGTATATATATGTCATACCTTGGATCAAAATATTGAACTGGAATAAAATAAGGAACTGCAAAATACTGTTTGAAATACAATTATTTTGTAGTCACCTCAAAAGGTATTGAAATGCACACATTTTAGAGGCTGGTTATAAAGTAAGCCATAGCATTTGTGATTAAAAGCAAACTATGCGTAATACAGATCACCATTTGTAATTATATTAAAAAAAGACCCTCATAATTTAGCCGACAATTCGTATAAAAGCTGAATTTTTGGCATTGAAAAACTTTTTTATAACTAGAATATAAGGCTCAGTTCCAAGGTCATTTGCACGAGAAACTTTGAAAGTTTTCTAAATCTCCACATGACTGTTATGAAAGTGTTCAAATTTCTAGGACCATAACATTATTCTGAATTGTTCCAAAATAGTATACTTACAAGATGACAAAATTGCAAACAGAATATAAACTTGCTGGTAAAGTTTTGTCATATTTCTAGGCATATCACCAGTCAGAAATAAAAAAGTAATTTAATTCAATTTCAAAGCATAGGGTCATCCTAAATAACGATATTTACAGTTAAAATAATATACTTTATATTGTATTGAATTCCACAACATAATTTGCGGCAACACAAATCATAAATAGAGTTATATGCTGTGACATTATAGTCTACTGCAACATTATTTTTACCACGAGTTATAGCTTTATGTGTATAAAATTATTCACAGGGACACAAAAAATTCAAAACTTTTACTGAGTTATGTACTTTTGTACTTTGACTTCATGTGTACCATAACGTATTTTGGTTACCATTAGCTATAGCATTATGTGAGTAACGTTATTCATGGCAACAAACATATTAATAACTTTTACTGGGTTACGTAATATGATCTTATAGTATTCGTAACGTTATAGACATAGCACACACTGTAAAAGTTCCATACTGTATTTTCCCAAAATCATGCAACAAGCCAATTTGTTACTCCATAAAATAATGTTACTAAAACTGTTAAGTTATCCACCTTTGTTAATCAGTGCACTGATTTACAGCAGGAGAGTACGAATCACTTGTGTTTTATTCTGGACGGAATAAAACACGTTCATAGTCTAACCTCCGTCTGTTCCTTCTTGAGTGAACTGTACGTAGTTCTTCGTGGTAAGTGTCGCCCCGCAAAGGAGAGGCAGGGAACCACGGTTTTTGAACTGATTTGCCGAACATAGAGTAGGACTGCGGCCTGTCCCCTAAAAAGGACTTGACATATGTCACCCAAAACACCACACATTAGATGGCCACCCAAACTATGGACCAGGTATGCAAAGGTACCTGGTGCACACGTATAGTAGAGCCCCCTACTAGATAAAGACATGACGAAGAGGCTAGACCACCCTTCTCAGTTAACCCACTCCATCCACTGAATATAGACCTGCTGAAAGGAGTGCCAGGGTTGCCAGATTGTTTTTTTGAAGTCACCTAAATTGTCAATCATTTGTCGCCTAATGTTGCCCAATTTTATGCACTTTTTACAAACTGCATTATTTTAATAGAGTGTAAATTTCTCATGTAAAATTTTATATTCATTAAATACTAATTGCTAGAAATTTTAAAACTGTATACAAATTTAAAAAAAGTCAAAAGAATAAACAATTCAGTGTTATTATAATTCATCTATTCATCGTCCTCGGAAAGTAACAAGGGTTCCTCTTCAAAATAACAGTGTAGTCACAGTTACCAAAAGCAAATCTTTCTTATGAGAATTGATTATTTTTCCTAGAATCACAAAAGATATCAATACTAGGTCAATTATTCCAGTTGCTTTGGTCACTGTAAATCAACAGATGTCGGATCACTTTTCTGAATAACAGCAAACTTAGTGAAACTAACAATTGTTTGCCCCGCAGCAGTACACAAATCTCACTGTTTAATTTGTGAAGGTAAGGTCGTTCGTGCTGGAAGAGTAAATTTAACTTTTCAAACATTGGTAGAACTGCTTGCAAGAGTACAAAAATTTAGCTGATCTTGAATGCAATGTTGCTTTGATTTGCGGAACTGATTCAAGGGCACAGTCAAAATACTCTTGTCAAAGCAAGTCATTGCTCAAGTGGTCTGTTCTCATACTGAAGCATGGCCAGCCATCTGGTGAAACAAGGGTGAAAAATCTTATTTTCCTGAATTTCCAACACATTTTGAACATGCCTGTAGTCATCCTGTCATTTGCCAGATGTTCTAAAGTACTAGTAGATATCTTGTGCCAACTGCTCATAACACTGTTGGGAAATAACCACAAGCATGTGATGCAGCCAGGTGTGCACATGGCAAGTACAGTGGAAAAAACCATAAATTCTTTTTTTGTCCCGTAGCTCTTGAAAGCAGAGTTAAATTCTCCAACTATTGCTTTAGCATCATCTGAAGACATGCTGAGGCAGTTTTCCCATGGTATGTTGTCTTCTTCAAATGAACTGTTCTGAATATTGAACAGATTTTTTCCGCTTGCCTTACCTTCAACTGCTACAAACTTGTACAGTTGTCCACTTTTCAGATGGTGAAAAATGTAACCAAAATTATAATTAGCCTGTGAACAGTTATTTTGCCAGATTAATCAATTAAATGAGTAATCAGAGGTGTACTCTTAGAGTTGGTGATTATTTCTTCCTCACATGATACAATGGCTTACTAAATTATTGCACTAGTTTTGGTTGCAGCCGCAATGCTGTGTCGCTATCACAGAACATCTTTGGTACCAACTTTGTGAATTTATTACTTAATCTTATAGCTAAGTTTTTTTCACAAACAAAATTGGCCCGCATTAATTCTGCATCCAATACATCATTATTTTCCTTCACAACAATGCTTGAAAGAGACAAATTTTCTTCAAAAGATCATAAGTATTGTTTGTGAGTTTTAATGTTGTCGTAACGTTGGAAATCCTTAAGTCTCTGACTGGAAATGCTAAGGATTGAATTACGTACTGTGCGCTTTTCTTGATAAGTACTTTTCTTCGGTTTTAACCATTTCAGTTCATTTTCCAACTCTTGTTTATATTGCTGCCTAAATGTAGGTCAATCAGGCGATGTGTTAAGTTTTTTGTTCATTGTATCACTCAATTATGACTATTAACCACACACGACTCTTTCTTCTGTGGAACATATGCTTTAAAATGCTATTGCTGGCATCAACAACTTAAACTAGTTTCAATAAACCCTTCACATTTCAAAATATGAGTACGAGGTTAACCACGTATGTAAATAAATGTAAACTAAACTGAAACTACAAACTAGTCAAAGTTTTATAAGACAAAGATAAGTAAACACTCGAAACGTAAAGTAGGTTTCAGAGATGACAAAATGATTGATTACTTTTACATTTATATAGCCAGAACAACACAAATGTTGAGACATAGTTCAAAATATCACCACCGCTAGCGGTAAAGTTATATCTACAGTTCTGTAAAAGGTGTTCTTTTAATGCATGCATATATCTATGGTGCGTGACTGTCTAAATAAACAACACTTAAAATGTGCATGTGAAGAGACAATAAAAAATATCTGTGGTATTTTGATGATATCAGTCAGTTTGTATTATCAAAATTTAGTAATAACTCATTTAATCCGTTAAAATGTCAGCCATGTACGGCAATTGTTGAAGAATTGATGACCACACAAACTCCTTCTAGAGGCAGACTTCTCATCTGTCAGTTCACTGTGACTAACAGGTAAGTATTTTCCTGATCCCGTTCCTCCAACTGTGATTAAGGCACCAAGCACACACATTGAAACGGCCACAACGAAGAGACGCACTGGTTTTGCAGGTTGTGCAATGTTGACTTCTGTGTGTGTGGTGGGTGGTTTTTTTTTTTTTTAATCACACTGTAAAGAATTTCTGAAAATAAATAAAACAACATTGTAAAACATAAATGTAAAACAGAAAAATAATTAACTTTTTTTTTTTTTAGTGTACATATTGCAAAATATGCTGGCAAGAGTGTGGAACGAGTTTGATTATTACGTAGATGTCGTTTGGGCCGCTCGTGGTGGTCACATTGAACATTTATGAATGTATGGTAAACAAACTTAACGGTTCATTTGATTGGTCAATCAAGGTTGTAGGTTGTTTGGTTTTGATATTATAGACTTTCAAAGTTGGGATATTCTTTTATACTCACCCTGTAAATAAAATCTAAATTTCTAAAGCTGTTACAATAGCCACTTTGCATAAATTAAAAATAACCATGTGTGTAAAAACATTGTTATACATGTGAAAGTTATCAATGAGTAATTTGAAATCTATAAAATTCTATTAAGTAGGTGTTTTTTCTCTTCCTCCCTCACCACCTTCCTGGCCCACTTCTACATCGCCCCCTCACCGTCATCCCCTTCCCTCTCACCAGTTCCACCTTGCCCTCACCACCACCGCCTCCCCCTCCCCCTAATCGCCTCCGCCGCCGCC
>NQII01007045.1:10033-56894 GCA_002778355.1 Clitarchus hookeri | reverse complement strand
CCTCTTCTCTCATCCCTTTCCTCCTTCCTCTTGTCTCTCATCCCTTCCTCCTGACTCATCCCTCCCCCTCCTTTCTCTTGCCTGCCATCTCTCCCTGTCCTTCCTCTCGTCTCTCATCCCTCCCCCTCCTTCCTCTCTTCTCTAAATCCTCCCCTCCTTCCTCTCTTCTCTCATTCCTCCCCCTCCTTTTCCTAATCCCTCATCCCTCCCCACCTTCCTCTCCCCTCCACACCTTCCTTCTCTTTCCTCCCTTCTTTAACACTGGGAAATTCTCAGTACTCAAATTTTTTGTTTTAAAACAGTTTTTGCTTAAGTTTTGTGTTATGGTGTTGTTGCAATAAAACAATCCCCACCCTTCAATTTTTTTCTTTTCTAGTCATTTCAACATGCAGGAGCTTAGCGCTGTATTGTGGTATATGGAGTACTTGTTAGGAACTAATGCAAGAACACCAGTTAAGCAGTCAGAGGTTGGCATCATATCACCGTACATCAGACAGGTTAGAATTCTATTTGAATATGGAGTTTTTATACAATATAAACTTGCATTACCTGTCTCCTTTTCCTTTCTTACTGCTGTACTTCCATGAAGTGATACACTGATGTAGAGATAACAGTTCTCAAACGTATATGAATATCTTTAGGTAATCTTGTTTGTGAGCTCAAGTACTGCAAGTTTATCTGTTATTTTATCATAATGTTGCTTTATAATGTATTTTAGTAGAAAATTTTTATGGCTGTATTCACACTCATAGTACCCATGCTACTTTTTTGGCCAAAAAAGGAGGTGTGGGGATTATGCATTGAAGTCTGGTTAAAAAATTAATAAAGGTAGGTCATAGTTTTTTAATATGCTTAAATATTCCATGAAAATAAAATTTAAAAAAATAATTACAGTGAAATGCTGTGTTGTGTATTTTGTCTGTTATAATACATTTACGGTAGCAATAATTTTTTATGCACCATTATGATTAACGTGCAAGCCAGACAGCTGGCTCACAGAACTTGCAACAGTGTACACCTGGTGATCTGGCAGCGTTGCAATGACACGACACCTGCTGCTGCAGGCACACCGAGCAACATTCCTTCAACTTCTCATTATTTATCTCTTGGACAGTTCCAACCCCGTTGAGCAGCAGAGCAACAGACCATGGGCATTTTAACAGGACACCACCAGGAAGGGCACAGAATGGGACAGTATGTTTCCTAAACATTCTGTGGTATGGAGATGCAGATTTGTGCAGACAGATGACTCTGATTACATTTCCAGCTGACGTCTCCTTTAGGTTTCATGTCCTTTAATGTTAATTTTAATAATTAATGGAAACTATTGGCTACGATATGTTCTGCAACGTAGAGAAAGTTTTCCCATTTACTGAATCATGCAACCCATGCATGCTTTAAAATTGCATGCATGGAACGTTTGTGGAACTGACAATTTCCTATGCCTTTATTTTCACAATTTTGTGTGATACAGCACAAGCATTGTGTCTTAACCATGAATTAAATGTACACATGTTTGTAGAGTTCAGAAAATTTCCCAGCTTTAAGAACTGCAGAACGGTTACCTAATATTAGTGGTTTGCAACAGTTCCTCCTCATGTCACTCCCACACACCTCTCTCTTACTGAGAATTGATGTTCAGCTGCCCTGTTTCCATGTTATTCTACAAGTTGTACATGTAAAATTTAAAAATACAAAATTATAAATGTTAATGATGTAAGTTGTGATTTATATTGAAAAAATGTTTGTGTATCCATTATATCTGTACACTTTCTTTTTTTTCCGCAACATCTTCCTCAATTCAGGACACAAGTTACCAAAGTGGCCTGAGCCTCGACTGGTTCATATTGACAAGAGTCTAACTTAGCATACAAATATTTCAAACTTGAATCTTTTTTTTTCCCCTTTCTTTCTTTTTTTCTTTCTCCCAGAGTAGGAATGCATTATGAAGGATATATTTTTTCTAAAATTTGTAACATGCAGTTTAATGTACCATAACATTTTGAATTTCTTGTGGCAAGTAGTCTTTCGTGTTGCAGGTGTACAAGCTAAAAAATGCATTAAAGGACAAGTCATGGGACGAAGTTGAGGTAGGGACGACAGAAACATTCCAGGGCCGTGAGAAGCGTGTAATTATCATCTCAACAGTTCGCAGCAATTTTGACCTACTTGACCATGATAGGAAGTATCGTTTGGGATTCCTTACCAATCCCAAGGTAAGAAAAATATTATATTAGTTTCAATTACATATTCTTGACTGTGATCCAATTAAAGAATATTGTTAAGTACCGTGTTATTCAATTCCAAGCTTTACATTTTTTTTGTCAAAAATATTTTTGAAACAAGGGTATGGCTTAGAATTAAGCACCATCAATTTTTTGGCCTGAAAAAATTTTTTAGCACAACTGTACTATTTATTTCAATAACTATTTTTGGTTGCTATGGCTGTGCCATTCATAATACATATATCTTAATAAATTAAAATATTCATTTTCCTATTTTTAAAATAACATAAGTTTTAAAAAATATATGTGAAGCACCTGAACAAAATAATTTAAGTAAGGTGTATGTATTACATGGAATTGGTTATAAATGTTACTTGCTCTGCAGATTAAATTTTATGCAGGATATGAAAAATGAATTTCACTGTAATTTTGTAACCAGACGTGTTGCATTCCTCTGTAATATGAAAAACGTCCACAAAACAATGGGAATTTCTGTGATAGCCGATCAGGCGGATGTCTCTATGCAAAAACAGGATCTAGGGCAACGTGCTGTATCTTTAACTGTAATAAACAGCGCTGCTATCTAGCTGGCAACTGACTTTTATCCTCCCGCATTTTGTTCTTGAGATCTATAGTTATTGAACATCTCCCTAGGTCGACATCCCTGTAAACGTGCTTGCAACAAATGCACCTCTTTTTTTACATCTTTAGTTTCCCCAACTTCTAGTGTTCGTCGCGACACATTGCCACTGCCGATTCAAAATATGTGGCTATACTCACTGCCTTTTTTAAAGATAAAATCATCAAACTCAAGATATAATCTTTGAGTAACATTTCTATATTTTAGGCTGACCACGAACTGATCATGCAAGGCGCTACGTAAAAAGTCCCAAAATTACAAAAACATGTTATCTTCCACAAACCAACAACAAAGTCAGAAACACTTTTCACCATTTTGCTGTACTCTTTTATGGGGAGATATGGGTCGGTGACTCCCTCGGGTGGGAGGTTTCTGGGTGTTTGAGGTGGTGTGGCAGTACCATGCTATAGTAGCCAAGCCTGGTTACCGCATCGACTCTAGAAAGGGTGGGTGATGCGTCTCTTATAGCCTCTCTCCACTCATGGTGACCCAAGGCTACCAGTGCCTCCCCTGTGCTTTGCAAATTGGGCTCCACTGCCTGTTTTCCTATGGAAACCAGTCTCCTTGCGACTGGTCAGGGGTATCTGCCTTGATGGCTTGGGCCGATAGTTGGTAACTAGGCCCGACCGCTTTGCAGGGTGTTGGAACACTTGGCATTCAGGCCGATGGGGCCCAAGACTGGAATTTCCTATGTGAAGAAATTCTAAAGTATGGTAAAGGTCCGTGTTCAATGGCGGCTCCTTCAGCTGCACTGCTAGTGGTAGGAAGTGGTGGTGACAGCTTGGAGGCTGTGATGACAGCAGAAAGATTTATGAGCGAACACAATGAAATACTCTTCCAATTCAGAGCGAGGGCTGCCATCTCCGATTTCGGCATTCCCCGAGGAATCGAGGACGCATGATGCTCCGAGCCGATTGTACTCCACCCTTCTGGTGGGCATGCGGGTCACTGGTGGAGCAGTCGGACATTAAAAACCCACTGGTGCCATGGTAAATAAGTGGTAGTATGGGCTGATCGGGTTGGCCCCACCAGAGGTTCTCTCTGGTGTATCGATCACTAGAGGTTGGACTCGTGCTGGCAGTGGTTAACTCCGTATGCTGGAGGAGGTCTGGAGAGATTCCCCCTATGAAAGAAAGACCGGGCGGTGAGCGGCAACCTGCTCCGGTTGTTTCCTGGTAAGACACTAGGGGTATGGATAGAACCCCGGCCAGACCACACGCTTGGTATCTGAGGGCGAGGGTCTCAGAACCTTCTGGAAGGGCGCTTTTGGCCGTACTTGTGTATCACGTTGAGGCTTTGGACTTGGTTACCTCAGGTGCATGGACTGGGACACCTGCAATGAGAGGGCGTGATCCCTTTTCCCCACCGATAGGGCGGTCGTAGCACGGGATGGCCTTAAAGCGCTGCGATAAAATATAAAAGTATGACGCCCGAGAGGCTGCCGTATTTGCATGTAGTATCTAGTATGTACTCTTTTATGAAAACAATTGTGTTCTGCAATTTTGTGGCTTCTCTGGAAAAGTTGGCAGATCCATCTTTTGATATGCCTGGGCAGGTTGACATGCTCCTGTCAGCAGACATTGTTAGCGAAGTAATGACTGGAGCTAAAATATCAGGTGAGTCAAATGCCTTTCATTCCTTGTTTGGCTGGATAATGGTAAAGCCAAATGTGAACCACTTGTTAATCCACAAGTCTCACTTTTGATTAGAACACCTAATCTGGATGTACAACTGCAAAGGGTTTGGGAGTGTGAGGAAGTTCCATCAGCTAGCGTGATATCTGCAGATGACAAGACATATAAAGAGCACTCTCACAACACATACATGCACCGCCGATGGAAGATACATGCTTCTGCTTCCTTTCAGGCAAATGAAAAGCAGAACATGGGTGAGTCATTACGACAAGCAATGTTGAGATTAGAGAAAAGAGAAAAAACTGGGAAGGTTACCAGAGCTGGCTATGAAATACAGATGGTTTTTAAAGGAATGAGGATTTAGGTCATATGTCACGCGTAGCAAGTGTTCAACAGCTGTCTTCTCATCAGACGTGTGTATTCAAACCAGATCCGTTCAAGAACTGTGGAGTAGCCAATGTGATCCCTCATCATATAGTACTCAAAGAGGCCCGTTCAACAACTAAAGTTTCAGTAGCCTTTGATGGATCGGCAACAACTTCAATTGGTGTTTCATCTAATGACTTGCTCTATACTGGCCCGAAACTTCAAAGAGACATTGTGGATGTAATTTTAAACTTTAGAACCATGCCTTTTTTTTTCACCATAGACATTTGTATGATGTACCGCAAAATTCTGATCCATCCAGATGATCACGAGTATCAGTGTATACTGTGGCGCCACTCTACGGAAGAAAATGTGAGTGTTTACCAGTTGAACACCGTCACCTATGGACTTGCATCATCATCTTACCAGTCTTTGAGGACTTAACAACAGTTAGGACTTAATGAAGCTCATAGATTTCCTCAAGCAGCGCAAGTATTGTTAAGAGATGTCTTTGTTGATGACGTAGTTACTGGGGCCAACTCTGTAGAAGAGGCTGTAACGACGCACTCATGATAATTATCGGGATACTTGGTTCATTTTCTTTCGTTTTGCGAGACTTCGTAATATTTTATCTGGATTCAAAGTTAAAGCCGTGGTAATTTATTTTATTGGGCATACATTTGCCTTTTCATAAATCTTAGTTTTTGTTTGCATCAGCATTAATAGATAGAAGCTTTCCAACATCAGTAAACAGTTTTTTCTTCTGGAACATTGATTATCTTTTACAGTTTTACTATTTTGCAGTTCTGCATGGCGTGGGGAGGGTTTCCGGCCCACGCCATGCCCTTATTTGGTCACTTTTTGGCACTCTGGGGTGAGGAGTGGGGGCAGGCACGGGGTGACTAATACCCTGTGTGCCTACCGCCCGCTAGCAAAACGGTATATAGAATCATTAGTCAACCAGTACTCGGAAAGGATGCATCGAGCGTGGCAAATATCCCCCACACCGGCAATCTTTATCCTGCTGAATTATTACCGCCCGGTGTGGGAGGTCGCTGCCTTTGAATTTTCCTCTTGCGAAACAAGCTTTAAATGACGTGATAAATAATACATAATTAATTAACTACTGTGGCGCTGCTCTTTGTTTGTTTGTCTGGTGAAACTAACTGTTCGTGACTCTGCATACTTGAAGATTGTATGTGAACTGGTTCATGTGAATGTTAAATAAAAGTAAAAAGTAACAAATCCAAGACTTGACTTTATTTTATATTTATTGGGCGCACCTTTTTTAAAAGGCTTTACAACTGAAGTTGGAGCTTGTGTCTTTGCTAAAAGAAAGAGGATTTTAACTGAGAAAATGGTCCTGCAACAATCCCACTTTCTTAGAAGAGATGTCATATGAGCAACGTGAAGTTCTCAGATGCTTTGACCAAGACACAAACCCAGTAATTAAAGTGCTAGGTGTTCACTGGTGTCCCATAACTAACAAGTTCACTTATATCAATATACCCCAACTATCTATTGCCAAACTATGCATCTTTTCAACCATTGCAAGTTTGTTTTACCTCTGTGGTTAAGTGTTGCCTATTATAGTGTAGGTCAACATTTTTCTGCAGACTTTGTGGACGCTGAATTTTAGAGCGAGATCAGCCAGTTCCCGAAGAAATTACACATCAATGAGTACGTTTCAGAACTTTGTTAACTTCCCTTGCTGAGGTGCAGATTCCACGATGTGTCAATTTAAATGCTGGGTGCAATCTTTAGTTTCATGGTTTCTGTGATGCCTCTGAAAAGGCAAATGCTGCTGTGATATATCTAAGTCTTGTTGATGCTTATGGTGCTGTCTCGACCCATCTGGTAACAGCCAAGTCAAAAGTTGCTCCCTTGAAAACCTTATCTGTTCCTAGATCGGAATCGTCAGGTGCTATGCTGCTAGCACTGTTGTGGCAATTAGTAAATAACCTGCTCTACACCAAATCCCAAATCATACAACTTTACTGTGCGCATGTGGCCAAACTCTTCAACTGTACTGTCATGGCTAAAATCATCACCACACAAGGTCAAAGCGTTTGTGGCTAATCATGTAGCAGAGATTCAATCCATTATACCACCAAGTGTATGGCGCTATGTTCCTTCCATCTGTAACCTAGCAGAGTTAGCATCTCTATGGATGTTTCCAGACCTGGTGGTTTAGAGTTCTCTTTCGTTGCATGGTCCTGACCAGCTGGCAGACTCGGACACAAACTGGCCTGTGAACGAGTTTGAGATGCCTGATGTAAAGGAGCTTCCTGAATGTAAGCCTTTGAGAACTCTGGTCTTGGCAGTTCAAAAGAATAGGAGTGAGCTGGTGAGAGTGTTAGAAACGTTTTCTTCATTCTCAAAGCTCAAGCCAGTAACTGGATGGGTGCTCAGAGCCAAGAATGCATTCACAAGGCAACTTCACTGCAATCGTAAAGTTTTGAGCTTTGAGGAAATACAGTCAGCAGTTGTGTTTTGGATCAAGGCTGTACAAGTGCACTATTTTTCAGAGGACCTTGAACTTCTCAAGCACAATGAATGTACTGCTAGCCAGCGGAGCTTTCATTTGTTTCCTGATCCCTATGGAGTCATCAGGATGGGCGGCAGACTGCCAAATTCATCATTGCCAGAAGAGACCAACCATCCAATGTTGCTTCCTGCAAAATGTCATCTTTCAGTACTTATCATCAACTACTACTGTGTCACCTACCTTCATGCTGGTCCCCAATCGACCCATTCCCTCATCCAGAGGCAGTTTTGGATAATAAGTGCAAGACATCTGATACGGAAGTATATCCACCATCGCATTCAGTGTTTAAAGTTGACAGCCAAGCCTCCTGCTCCACTTATGGGAAATTTGCCTGTGATTAGGTTCTCACAAGTTCTACCTTTTGTGAAGATTGGTGTGGACTTTGCAGGCCCTTTCTGTGTGTGCATGTCGATCAAGGCAGTACATTTGGAGCTTGTGTCATAATTGTGTACAGATACCTTTCTAGCTGCTTTGCGTAGGTTTGTATCTTTGAGAGGAACACTCTCCAATATTTTTTTCTGACCAAGGCTGGTGCTAACAGACACCTCAAGGAAGTGCACAAAGCACTCTTCACAGAGCCAGCCTGGCAGATACATGAACACATTTTTGACGTGAATATTAAATGGCATTTCAACCCACCAGCGGTCTGTGGGAGGCAGCAGTACAGTCTGTCAAACTGCACATGAAGCACATCGTTGGAGGACAGTTACTCACTTTTGAGGAACTAGCCACACGTTTTGCTGAAATCTCTGCCATCCTAAACTCAAGACCATAGTGCCCTCTCTCTAATGATCCTTCAGAGTTTGATGCTCTTAACCCAGGACATTTTTTGATTGGGGCTCCTCTCATTGGCCTACCAGCGAAAGATTTGTCACATCTGGTTGAGAATCGTCTGGATCAGTGACAGTTAATAACAAAACTAAAGCGATCCATTTGGACATGCTGGAGCTGCAAACATCTCCACACATTAATTCGGAGAATTAAGTGGAACGTAGTAATCCCCAATTTGGAAAAGGATGCTTTAATGCTGTTGAAGGATTCGAACTTACCACCTTTAAAATTGAAACTTGCCAGAGTTGTCAAAAGCATCCCGGTGATGGTGTAGTAAGAGTTGTGACCCTAAAAGCCCCTAATGGTGATCTCGTGAGGCCAGTGACCAAGATTTTCCCTCTGCCTGTAAACTTACAGTTGACATTAATTGGAATGGGTGGTGATACAATACGAAGCATAGTTTATCACATTGTAGTAGTAGACTGGTGTATATTCAAGTGTGTGTTTTTTTTTATTATGGTTACTTTGGGGCTACTTGGAAAATCTATAATTTTCTAGTTGGCTGTATGTTCCGTAACAAACATTATGTATTTTGAGTATCAGTTAGGTTAGGCCTAACTTTCTTATGTGTTTTGTAATGAATCACGTCACTATGAACTATGGGAATGTAAACATTGGAAAGACAGTGTGAGGCAAGATGGTGGAGGTGGTTGTATGCGCAAGTGTATGTCGCTAAAACATGTCTATTGGGCAAACAAAATGTGAATCCAAGTCGTAATTGTTGAACAGCTTGAAATATAGAGAAATAAATTTCACAAGCATAGACTTCTTGCAGTTTGTTAACGAACAGCCTGACGCAACAAGGTTCTGACCTCAATGGTAATAATTCAGTTTTGGGTGAGTTAGAGAGGACTTTATAATTTCGCAGACATCAGAATTGGCGACTGCAATGACAGGTTGATTTCACTCGCTCAGTAGAGATATGAGACTTACATAAAGGCGCCATGTTAAAAATAAAATAAAAGAATTAAAGTCTCATATTATTTCCTTTGTATTTTTATTTCAAGTTAAAAAAAAACAGTTCACATTCTTCCATGAATGTAGAGTCACGAACAGTCATCTTAACAATCCAGTTGAAACAGAACAGCGCCGCAGTAGTTAATTTATTATGCATGTCACTCAAAAAATTCTCATTGTGAGACAATTACGAAGGCAGGAGGGACATCAATTCCCTCCTGGCACCCTAATGACCTTCCACACGGGTGGAAATAATTTAGTAGAAAAAGGTTGCTAGCCGAAAATTTAAGTTAAAAAGAGAAGTAGAAGTTGCGGTTGTGATTGCGGTTGCTTGCCGGTGTGGACGAAATTTGCCACGCTCGACATGTCTTTGTCTTCTCCGAGAGCTGGGTGTCAACTGTTAGCGGGCAGCACGCACATCCGGCGTAAATCGCCATGTGCTCTACTCCCACTCCTCGCACCAGGGTGCCAAAAACCCAACCAAATAAGGGCATGGCATTGTACAGAATCCCTGTTGCAACCACCTCTCCACGCCAGCTGAAGTACGTAGTAGTAAAATAATCTAATTTCTAGAACCTTCTGGAAGGAAAAAATGTTTATGAAAGTGGTAACAGTCCTTATATCCTATTGCTGATGCCGCTTCAACTTCAACTTTAGAAAAAGCAAACACATGACACATAAACATTCTAACATGGTCAAAACTTAAAATACTTATAAGCAATTATAATTCCTCGTAAAACAAAAGAAAATTAACCAAATGTCCCTATTAAATTATAAACTACATCATTACAACTTGTAGTAGTGGACAGTAAAATTACTCCACAAGGCAAAATGAAAAATAAGCAAGGCTCTGTTGAATTCTAAGTAGGTCCTGCAAATTTTTGTGAACCCAAAATAATACAAAATACTGAGAAATATTTATTTGCGAAATTCTGTATTAATTCTGTATCTGCGAAACATTATGTAAATGTATCTAAAACCATGGGNTCTGTATTAATTCTGTATCTGCGAAACATTATGTAAATGTATCTAAGCAAGCTTCTTTTATCATAAAAACTCTTACAAACATTCAGTTTTACAATTTTCCATTTGTTATACAGCATAATATATAATTTACTTCACATACGTGTGGATAACAGAACTATTTGCGTGGTGATAACATTACTGACTATAAAAATGCAAACAAAATTTTGTGTGCCTAGAACGATTCATAAATTGATTGGTAGCAAGGTCGAAAGAATATCGTGGCACGTACAATTCGATGTATATCGACCCAAATCGCTATGGTGCTCGTTCACTGGCAGAATCACGTCTAATGTGTATTTTATTTATAAACGAACATCTCTAACCAAAAATGTTGCTGACATGACGAAAGTAAATGGTGCTTACGTATAACACACATGAATTTTTTGTGTTGAATGCAATAATTACGCACTAAACATTTGGGTGGGTTCTGTAAATAAACACTGCCGACTTTACTCATCTTCTGGACTTTGTGGTTAGGTTCTTGACAACTAGCAAATATGGCATTTGTAACTATTGGGTAAGGGCGGTGATTGTAGTCTTCCGCTTACGTCGCATAACCGGTTAAGAATGCCAAAGTTAGTTACTGTTTTAGATATGCCAGGGAGTTTGTAAGTGAAGGGTTTATGTGTTTTATAATCTGATCAAAGTGAAAATATTGCCACGCTGTATGCACAGTGATTAGTGTTATTGGAGAACATAAAAAATAGAAAGACAACTACATTGGAAACAAATTTGTGTAGTTTTCGTATTGCCAAGAAAACAAAAACAAATAGGTTTCCGCCACTTCTTTGTAGAAAAATGTATCGACCTAAGGAACATTTTCATTTTTTGAATAATAAAATGTTTACTAGTATTTTGTAGTTTGGCTGTGTTGGATTTTTGTAGGAGTAATATTGAACTGAACAGGATTTAATTAAAATATTAAGAACAAAATTTGTATGTGGGTGATGTAAAAATCTTGTAAAACTCAGATGCTAGTGAGTGTTCCTGGGCAGTTTTAAATGTGTCGAGAAAGTACAAAATTGATTGCACAAAAATTATTGTGACGTGACAATGTGTGTTAGATGGGAAGTGTGCTCTCGGAAGGTTGTCCTTTCATCCTTATGTTAAATATTTTTAAATTTTTTGCACTTAAATGTTTATTTTATAAAATTAATGAATAACACATCCTATTTATTTGGGTTGGAATTGTTACAAAAACAACAGATTCATTTTTTAATAACAACACTTGCATTTTTAAATTATTATTACTATTATTATTCAAGTTTGCCCATCTTAGGAGCGTGATGAACCATTTTGGTTGAGTCCGTAGAACTTGAGCCTTCTCTTCCTGATGTTGCCTGTAATCGGGTCTGATCTAGTGTAAATTTCATGGTTGCTTTTGAGTCTGTAGGATCCGTCTTCTTGTTTTCCGTGGACCTACAATCTTTCTGAGGATCTTACGTTCTTTCTTCTCTAGGTTTTCCCTTTCGCCGATTTTATTTAGCGTTAGGGTTTCTGAGCCGTATGTGGCTTTGGGGCTGATTACTGTTTGGTAATGTCAAATTTTTGCTTGCCATGAGATGGTCTTTTTGTTGTATCGATTTTGTGTTGTTTTGTAGGTGCGTTAAATTTTTTGGGCTCTAATTTGGGTTGAGGATTTGTCTAGGCCATTTTACTCTATCCACTCTCTGAGGTACTTGAATTTGGTTACGCGTTTGATCTTGCCCAATTCTGTTTTCATGGAATTCTTTTGGGGTTTGTGTTTAATGTATTCTGTCTTTTTGTATGAGATTTTGAGGCCGGTTTTCATGGCAATTTTGTGGAGGGTTTCGATTGCTATTTTTGCATTGTCTGTGTTTTTTGAGAGGATGGCGATGTAATCCGCAAAGGGGCGAGGCATCGTACTTCCAATTTCTTTTGTCCCATTCCCATGAAGATTCCATTGATTCCTTTTGATTTGAGTTCTTTCTCCCATTCTTTCACGATTTTGTCCAGGACCAGGTTGAACAAGATCGGGGAGAGTCTGTCGCCTTGTCTGACACCAGTTTTGTTTTTTAAAGTTTCAGACAGTTCACCTAGGAAATTTAGTTTAGACATTGTGTCTGTTAGGGTCTGTTCAATTAAGGTTCGAGCGTTAACGTCTATTCCGCGTTCTCCCAATATGCTGAATAGTGTGTGTCTGTCAATGGAGTCGTAGGCCTTCTTGAAATCGATGAAGGTGACTACGGTGTTCTTGTTCCTGAGTGATTGAATCCTTAGGATCTATTTTAAGTTGTGGATTTGTTCGGGACATGGTCGCCTTTTCTTAATCCGGCTTGGTACTCGCCGATTGTGTGTTCAGCCTGTTCCTCTATTTTTTCGAGGAGGACTTTAGATATAATTTTGTAAGTGACCGCTAGCAGAGAGATTCCTCTGTAATTGTTGATGTCAGGTTTGTCACCTTTTTTATGGATTGGGTGGATGAGTGCCAATTTCCAGTCATGCAGGATTTTGCCTCGTTCCAACAGTTTTTGAAGATTTTGTGAATTGTTGTAGCAGTCTCCTCTCTGGTTGTTTTCCATATTTCTGCTGTTATTCCGTCTTCACCGGAGGGCGTTGTTTTTCAGGGACACAATGTGTCTTCCGACTTGTTCCATTGTTGGTGGGTTCGACGGTGGGTGTGAATTTTAGTCGCTCAAGTGACTCCTCGCAATTCAGGAGTGTTTCAAAATATTGGGCGAGCATATTGCAGTTTTTGAGATTGTTCGTAATCAGTTTATTTAATGAAATGAAAATATTTTTTTTGACAAAATGGAGAAATTTTAATAACAAAATTATCTCATTTTATTTACCGTAAAAGTGAGGCCCTAAAAATTAGTAACGCAAAAAGTATTTGGTGTTTAACATTCCGTTGTGACCCAGATTTTAAATTTAATTTTAAGAACTGAATTGTTATATATATTTACAACTACATATAAATGATTCTAAATATTTTATTTTATTTGTAAGTAGTAAATCTTTTTTCAGTGTTTTTCATAAAATGATTGTTTTTATAAATGTAATTAGAACAACACTTCCAGGGTGTTGTATGTATGATATAATTTTTGCAAATGCAATAACTCTGATCAAAGTATTTCTTTTGCACCTTATTGTTCACATGTAAAATGAAAAATTTCATTATTTTTGTGCATGAGGGGTGTTAAATTTGTCATGTGGGTCACAAATGGTCTGAACAGAAAGTTGGTATAAAGCCAGCTTTTTTTTAAGACATATATGTGCATGTGTTATTGTGGCTGTGTACTGGACAGCCAGGCAAGCACAATGTGGTGAGTGAAGAGACTGTTGCAGCGCTTCAACGTGGCGATCACTCGAGCTCGCTCCCTGCTCATAGTTGTCGGAAAC
The DNA here is from genome assembly GCA_002778355.1 of Clitarchus hookeri. Taxonomy (NCBI): domain Eukaryota; kingdom Metazoa; phylum Arthropoda; class Insecta; order Phasmatodea; family Phasmatidae; genus Clitarchus; species Clitarchus hookeri. The sequence goes on along the minus strand of NQII01007045.1, from coordinate 43,304 downwards.
CCCCACCTCCTGGACAGAGATCGTCACTGGGGCCGACTGATCTTGTTTGCAAGAGATGACCTGGGCTCGTACAGGGGCTGTGCTTACAAATCGCTGGATGCAGATTGGATGACGGAAGTGTTGTCCAGGTTCACCAGAGTTGGACTCTGCAGCTAGGCTTGCACGTCCGTCACCATAGTTCGTCTATAGGTGGCATTATTGTACCAAATTACCAGTCATTTTGGGCTGTGTTGACATCCAAGGTTTTTATTGTTATTTTTTAGTTTTTTTTAAATATGTGTCTTTCTGACTGTTGCCTTATTATATTATATTATATTATATTGCAAGACCTTCTAATTATGGTAGTTTTTATATATTGTTGTACGCATACATGTTGTTCTGGATGAAGCTTGGCTATTAATCAGTTCATGGCATCGGAATGTTGCAACTATTTTGTAGTTAATGTTTTACATTCATTAAATTATATTTGTATACAGTATTTACCATTTTTTTTATTGTAATGTGTGTAATCAAGCAGAAAAATTAGTAGTCACAGACATTCTGTAATATGTGTGTGTATAACAGATTGCAATTTCGGTATATTGAAAGGAAACCTAAAATAAACCAAAGATAATTAAATTGGGTACATACTATCCTTAGATGTTTTATGTCTTGTTCTGGTCATTGGAACAATGGCTGAGGTGTAATGTGTGCATGATATGCATTACTACACCAACTTTTGGGTCATCATAGGAAGTGTGTGTTTACCATTCAGAGAAAAACCTTAAATTGTGCAATAATTTAATTTTTTTATGAAGTTCCTACAATCAAGCTTAGATACAATGTTTGTACTTAACATGTTTCTCCTGGTAAAACAAACATCAATGGCAGACCATTCTGTTTTAGGCTGGTTTTTTGTTACTGTTTGCTGCAAAATGCAGAAGTGTATTTACAGGTGACTTGTTGCCCAGTTGGCACTCATTACTTCTGCTGTCACTCACCAAATGGTTTTTCGCTGGTCAGTAGTTGGTTGCCATGTAATCCCAAGCTGTTGAGAAATTTCTTCTCGTATAGTTGGTAGCAGGTGACACTGCAGCAACTATGTGCAACTGTTGTTGCAGTTCATGTGTTGAATTATTTTCATTGCAAGATGGACTATTCTACAGCCAAGGAACATTTTCCATTTTGTAGTGTGGTGGTTTTCTAGTCGTTTGTGTTGAAAATATCCTGTTGTGGCTGCACAACTCAGTTTCCTCAGGACTGTGCCTTACGTAAGCAAATGGTAAGTTGTTATTACTTGCTTGTTCCATATGTGTTGTAAGTCTGTATCGCTCGTGTGACTAGCATGCCCTGCAAGAAGGTTCATTTGTGATTAGTAAACCTCCACTTATAATCGTGGAATGTGCAGCACAGTTTATAAGTCTTTGTATATGACGAATATTTAAAAAATTAAACATTCTTAATACAGGATAATTGTGAAAAATGTATACTATCCAATCAGAAATAACAGGGAATACTGTATTTGTCAGATATCCTTGATGAATTGTTACTACTCGGAGTACCATTATTCTATTGCAATCCATTATGCTGTCTATTATTTAACATTAGTTTCATATTTTGTAGCTGATATGTCTGTGACTGAAAAATAATTTTCTCTGTGTGTTTTCTAAAGACTGATAGATTTTCTAATAATATTACAGTACAAATAGTAATTAAGCATGTACAATTTTTCAGTGTACCATATAATCGTTGTCCTTGTGAGAAAATCCTTGTAATTCCAAAAACTGGTATTTTACAGGAGATGCAAAATCATACATACTTTGATTTTGAAGGCAATTTTTGGCTGTTTAAATTATTAATAACAATTATGTTTCGGATGTCTGTACCCAGATATGAAAACAAATTTTGTATTAAAAATAAGAAGTGAGTGTACAAGTGGAGTTATGAGGAGGTTTCTGTTTTTTTTATTTTTTTTTTGTAGGTTATTTTTCAGCCTTACTGGAGATAAGAGATTTTTTTAGTCAATCAATTAATTTTTTTTAATGGTATAATGGTGTAAAAACCTATAAACAACCAAAAATAGAGTTGATAAGGTTTTCTTATGAGGGTAACATTATGTTGAATATTAAATGTTTTCTTTAAGGTCCCAGTTAATTTTAGTATGAAAAGTTTCAACCGTTTAGGCACTCTGCTATTTCATGCAGTATTTTGCAAACAGTTGCATATCCTTTGCCATGTAGTCTGGTGGCACCGGTGTTAGATCATGCACTATGCATGTTGAGTACTACTGTGAGTCGGCAAACTGTGTCTACATACAAGACTATTTTCTGAAAACATATATTTTTTTGGGTTGTATGGTACTCTTGGTAATTTGGTATTTTGCATCCTTACTTCAAGGAGAGGTTGCTAAGCATTAAAAACTTGTTATATTCTTTTTCACTTTGGGAAGTTAGGTTTGCTGGTAACTTGTGATTGATAGTATCATTTGTCAATTTTGCTCACCTTGTTTAGAATCATATAATTTTATGAATAAAGTTTCTAAGCTTATTGGTTGCATAAAGTATGTCAGTATGTTCTACATTTCTAAATGATCTTTTCAATGATACGGAATAGCGCTATTAAATATATTAATATATTATGGTTACTTGTACTGTGTAATGTACAAAATATTGTATTTGGGGTTACCCCCCTCCCCCAGTCCTTTATTGTATAACACATGCAGTTACCTAAATCAAAACCACTGTGAATTCTATCACTGTTGCTTTCTTACAAGTTGTATGTTTTTTTAATTGTTTTGTACTTACAAAAAATCTTCCCCCCAAAAAGGTTACTTATTATGTTTGTTAGGAATTTTTTATTCTTGCTGTTATATTTGGAAAGTGTATGTATATATTTCATATTCAAAAGTTTGCTTTACCAGCGGCCCTCTTCTGCACCGTTGACTTCCTTACAATTGCTTACTGCATGTTTTTTGAGATAGACAGCTGTAAATACAGTAATTTGTAATTAAGTTCATGTGCTTTTCTGTATGGCATCTCTTTATTGATATTTGTATGCAAATATTTATGTTTGGCGAAATTTAAGGGACAGAAATAGTTCAGATGAATTGAAATCCTAAGCCATCATAGTAGTTTTGATAATTCTTTTTCTATTGCAGATGACCAAAGTATAAGATGTCTGCTACAATCCTTGTTGCAGCACTAAAATAGGTAGACCTATGACTTTCTGTGTTTCACCCTTAACATATATTATTACAAAGGAAGTGTTAAGTCTTCATAATACTGTTATGCATCTAAATAAAGTACAAAAAATGTTCATAGGGGAACCTACTATTTAGCTACCCTTAAATGTGTTATCACATAACCCAATAATCTCGGAGCTAAAATGATATCTTACAAACTGTGTTTTTAAAAGAGAGTTTCCCACAATATTTTGCTATGAAAATTATTAGGTTAAGCTGTAACTGTGGTCAAGACATTTGAACCAGTAAAGTTGTAAGTTAAAACATACAACACAGAAAGTAAACAAACTTTAAATACACAGCATTCTTGAAATGCCCAATAATCATTGAACATGAACAAATTTACTCACTGCTCACTTCTTTTATGGCCCTTACCACAGTGGTACGAATGCATTAGAAAAATTATACCAAAGACATTTTATTTAAAAGTCACTTTTACTCCAGAATCGCATATTAATCAAAATTGCACACATTTTATCACGAATAACTGCGGGTCATTCCTGATTTCATGCCAAAATTGAAATTGTTTAGTATTTTACACTTATGCTGCCATCTTTGTAGAACAGGCCTAACACAGTTATGGCAAAAATAATTGCAAATTGCATACAAGGTACAACTGTCATAATTACGTTCAGCCATTTTGTAGAAACAAACCAAAATGCACGACTAGCTTGGTGCAGCCAATAAAAAATACTGTAGCATTAACCTCCTTGAGAAAAATAAAATAATTGTCCCTGTGATTATTATTACAGTTCGTAAGATGGAAATATTATATTAGTGTGTTTAATTTTTGCATGCATTTTACATTATAACCATACTACCCTAATGCATTGAATTGCGTGCTGCCAATAAAAGATAGTGTGAAAAGAACGGCACACTTTTTCAATACGTACGTACACTATATGACCGCAGCAGAATATTATTGTACATAGCTGCATCTGCTTCGAAGTACGGCTATGGTATTGACCAATAATTAACGAGGATGTACTGTTAATTAGGTTTACCAGTAACAAAACAATAGTGTACTTTGTGCAGGGACAAATGTAAAATGGTGAAAATTGAGGGAAAGTGTTAATGAAGGGAAACAATTAGACTTAAAAACTGTCTTAAGCAGTTATTCTGATGTAGGTTAATGGAAAATACTGATACTAGTTAAATAAGTATTTTAAGTTGCCAAAGCATATACATGTAAAATAAATTTCAAGCACTGTTTACAATACTACCAAAACTGAGCTAAATAGTAAAGATATTTTACCAACTAAGTTTTACTTAGAACTTGATCACAGAATAATATATTTATCTCAATTTACATTATCCTTTAATGTTTAATCTATAATCTTGTTGTAGATTTGCAGATATGATAAATTATTATTTTCTAATGTTAATATTTTCACGGGTGATGCTTTTACTCCCCAATACAAATATTATATACACATTATTGCACACTCGACATCTCCATGTATGGTTTTCTTGACGATTAGAATATGCGAATTTCCAAATTTTGTTGAATATGTGGATGTTTTTATATGTATGTGTGTGTGTGTGAGAGAGAGAGAGAGAAAGAGAGACACACACATATATATATATTTAATACCTTTTAAACATAAGGAAAATGGGGGGACCTGAATAAATTGGTGTATTTGAAGGGAAAATGTAAAGTTGAGGTTCTGTTGTATAGTAAAATCTAATATTTCTTCTTTTTAGCAGAATTTTGTTTTGTATTTTTTCTCTCAGTTTGTTTTCTTGGAATAACCTCGATATAGCGACCATTGTTGCTATACTTTTGTTCATATAGGCGGCCATGATATATTGAAATACAGAATACAGTTTCATCTCGTAAAGATAGGTGTGTTAAAGTAACCGTCTTCATTTACAGACAAGAGAAAGCTACAGAATAGGGCCTTATAAAAACTAAGCTGCTGTGTTTAATCTGGTGACACTACATATTTTGGTCTTTCAACCCATGTAAGTGTTCCCGATCTCTGCAAGTGTTGCACAGTAATGTGCTTGCGATGTAGTGTAATTGTCCTGCCTGCTGCTATTGTGAACTTTGCATATATGGGTTATATATGCTTGGTGTAGTGCTGTGAAGCAAAGCATAATAAAATTTATGCCTGTTTTCAAGCCAACATTTAAAAAAATTAAACTATTTAGAAAAATGAATATTATTTGTGATTCTATATTATACTAAGATAGCTTGAAAAGTAAATATCTTTGTAAACAGGATAAATATCTTTTACAATTTTGCACCACCAAATTATTTCTGAACATTTTTTAAGCAATTGGTGATTGCATGAAAGTTCATTCTATCTTTTAATCACAACTGTTACAAACAAATACTACCTATATTCAGTTTTGTATTAGGGTCATTAAAATACAGTTGAACCATGTAATAATATATATATATATATCTCTCTACCTTAAATTTTGTTGCTTATGATGTGCCTTAGCTTCATTTCCATACCCTTACTTCACTATAGAGAAACTTTGATGGAAGAGGTGCCAATAAATTGTCCAGTGCAAAAAAATACTGTAACAGTGTAATTTTCCATTCTATGTATTTTAATGTGTGTTTGTCTTTACAATAATTTTTGTTGGAATTTCATAACATATGTAATTTTCAGATTTTAAGTTACATTTCTGAGGTTCTTGATGCATTTAAATATGTGTTTGTTTTTCATAATTTTAATTGGTATTTTGTTTCATTATGTTGTCTATAAATGGGTCGATTCCATTTCTCGATACAATGATACCCTAGATACCGCTAGTATTGAGAAGTTATCAATGGTACAGATTCTTTATACTTAAAAAATTTAATTCCTTGTTTAAACACTTCTGTTATGGAAAACAAACGTGTCCAGCACTTGTCGTGGTGTGAATGTTATTTGCAGCATTTTATTGCCACATTTACTCAATTGTAATTTTTTCTAATACCAAGGTGCAGATTACAAACAAGTATGTGCTATCAATTTTTGGCTTGAAAAAATGTTAGTGGAACGGTGCTATTTATTTTAATTATTATTTTTAGTTGTTACAGTCATTTCATTCATAGTATATATGTTAATTAATTAAAATACTTGTTGTGTGAATGAGACTTTATTTCAGTTTCACAAAAGTTCACAACACATTTTTAATTTTCGTTTTGTGAAGAAAAAAAAATTAAAAATAATTTTATAATAGCTCAGTTTTTACGAAAGTTTAATGAATTTTGTAATATTTTAGCAAGTTATTCAATACAACAAATTCATTGTAAACTAAATAAAAAATTGTAATATGTGGATTATTTACCACAGTGGTTCTTTTCTACATTTAAATGTCCATTTTATCTAGTTATTTTAGTTGTAAAATAATGAAAACCAACTAGGTGATTTACAGACACAAATTTTCTTTGTTGATTCACCAAATGAACATTTATTAAATACCCGAATATTCGCCGAAATCGAGAATTTTCGTTTTGGTATACCGAATGTTTGCACAACCCTAAAATAAGGTAAATAAATTTTTAAAAAATATCTGCGAAGATCTGTTATAAAATGGTTCAAGGTTTACGTATTATGTGAAATTGTTCAGAAAAGCTAACTTATTCTACAGATGGAATTGTGTGCAAGACAGAGAATATTGTATTTTGCAATAATTCTGTAGTGAAACATATTGCAGACATGCTTTGTAACTTAAACGTCCTCCAGAAAACTGTGGAAAATTCCATGGTAGCCATTGAGCTGATAGGGCGGATGCATGTTTGCGAGAACAGGATCTAGAGTAACTTCTAAACAGGATGTCGGACAACATGCCATCTAGTAGATTATTTAACAACTACATGCTGGTAAAACTGCGCTGCCATTGATCACGTCATCATACAATTTCATAAGCTGTGCGGCTTCTTGAAAATAGTTTACACATTATATTCAAATGAAAGCAATCCGTAAATGGTATGGCTCAAAAACTTGAATTACAGTTGCAATATTCTTACAAAAATGCAGTCAATGGTACTGTAAAATAAATAGTGCTCATTTACCCCGAGATTTGGTTTTCAATGCCAAAAATATGGCTGTAATTAACGATTGTGCATGAATTAGCTGTGCTGTTTATTGTTGAATAATGAGATTAAAATCCAATGCTTAATTTGTAGGGGCGGAAAACGTATGCATTATTTTGCTTCTTTGAAATAAAATGTGATTATTTTTGTAGAAAATAATGGAAATACAATGGCTGGGAAGCTGTTTGAAATCTATGAATTGGACTTGGGTCGCTGGAAAAAAGCAGCCAATATAATAATTTGCTTCCGAAAGCACTATAGTCGCTTTTGGCAAGGTGAAATATATATGTTTCGATGGAAAACCATTTATATTGAAGGCAAAATTAAACCTCTTACTGAAATAAAATTTTCTACTGAAATGGTTTAGCTAGTGACCTCATATGTATGTCAATAATTTGGAAAATGTGTATGCCAATAAAATTGATAATCAAGTATCGATAAAGGTATTAAGTATCGAAAAGCTAACTTATGGAATCGATAAAGGTATTAGTATCGAGAAAATTTGGCTATCGGCCCATCGCTAATTGTGTTAGTATTGAAGTCTCTATTAGTTAAATTTGTTGTAAAAAAAAGTTTTCATGAGAATTATATTGGTTATAGTTTATATGATACAATAATTATTTTTAACATTTTAATATGGAAGACTTATGTAGGTATATAGTTTTGATGTACTGTGCTGTAAAATTGAGAGACTAGAGTGTGTACTTCTGAATATTTTACAGTATCCGTATTACCAGTGTGCAATTCATATATTTTATCTGATATTTTTTTTAATTAGCTGATGTAGTTAATGTGAAAATCCATTAATTAGAACAATAGTTGTGTGTTGCAGTTATGTTTTTTGGGGGGAAATTACTTCCCTTCTCCACCTGTCATCTATAAGTCCGTGCATGTGGATGCAGGTGTACACGTGGGCATGAGCACGTGTGTGATAAAAGTATTATTAAAGTGAAGTTAAATGTCACTACATAGTACAAGGTGCATTGTAATGAAATTTAAAAAATTTATATTGTGTATCATTCAGACATGTCGAACAAACTATAAAGAGAGAAGTTGATATTTCAAACTGGTATTGAATGAGACCCTTCAGTTTCATAATCACAATGTAAATGTGATTGGGATTGCTTTGTAATATTAAATGAGGTTCTTGTAAAATTGTACAAGCAAATAGGAATTAAATTAGTTTTGTTTACTATTCAGAATAAGTTCCCTTTCTTGTTTGTTTCAAAGTACTCTGTAAAATACAAGTCTGAAAATGTGAGCATGACTGCTAGGAAGGAACTCTGCCTATGGAATGCAGTATGATAGTATTTCACTTATTGAAGTAAGTAAAAAAAATTTAGTTTTGTGTTTTATAAAATTTGCAGTAACTCTCGATTCTAAGATCTTTCATGGTTCCCAGGAAAAGGGTTGTTGTTTCAAGAGGGTCGCTATTCCAGGAGTCTTAGAATTGAGAATTGGCTGTTTCGTTTGGTCACGCCTAATGCACACACAGGTTTTCCTAAGTTTTTTTGTCTCAGACTTTTCTACATTTTGCAACATNATGAGGTTCTTGTAAAATTGTACAAGCAAATAGGAATTAAATTAGTTTTGTTTACTATTCAGAATAAGTTCCCTTTGTTGTTTGTTTCAAAGTACTCGGTAAAATACAAGTCTGAAAATGTGAGCATGACTGCTAGGAAGGAACTCTGCCTATGGAATGCAGTATGATAGTATTTCACTTATTGAAGTAAGTAAAAAAAATTTAGTTTTGTGTTTTATAAAATTTACAGTAACTCTCGATTCTAAGATCTTTCATGGTTCCCAGGAAAAGCGTTTGGTCACGCCTAATGCACACACAGGTTTTCCTAAGTTTTTTTGTCTCAGACTTTTCTACATTTTGCAACATTTTTCCTGGTCGCTTGAGAAATGTTCCACTGTGTATATGGAATTTGGGCAGTGTCTTTTCTGGAGAGGAAAATAGTCACATTAGAAAACAGGCAACTTTGTAATGTTAACTCTGGAGAGAGTGCAATGGTGATGTAGTTGTTACTGTTTATTTTTATTGTTTTTGAGAAAGTTATCACTTAAACTCCCATCACATTAGACTGATGCTGTATATTTGTTGTGGGCATAAGGTGTCTGTCAAACTTTTACTGTGATTTAGTTTGTAGGCAAAAGCAGTGGCAGGCATGACTAGTTAGGTGGTCTGTAAATTATTGCATCTTATGCCAAAGCCAAGATAAAACTTGGATACAAAAAATGAAAAGTCTATGAAAACCATTTATAATTTTTTAGACAAATGTCAGCACTTGTCATGGTAAGTTAGGTATTTTCAAGAGTTTGTGTTGATCAACTGGATTTTGAATTTCTCTTTCTTCCTCTCTTCCAATGTCTGAAAGCATTGATAGTGTCATTAAGAGTAACTGATTACAAAATTATAATTTCATTATTACAAACAAAATACTCTTTTTAGAGTGAGAAATTGTGGAATTTTTATGGGACGGACATTAAATACTTTAAATACATTATCCAATATGTAACCCAATGAACAGAGAGGTATTTAAAGATATTTGAAATAGGAGGTAAGTGGTTAAATGAAAAATTACTTTGGATATACATCATTGCAGCTCTGTTTCATTCTCTGTTTTTTCCTGGGTAACATAGCTCTGCAATGGCTTGTGTCCAAAGTAATTTTTCATTTGAATGAGGTTATTTCAAATGTGTGGACAGTAAATTTAAATGACAACGAAGTGAAGGGACTATCTCTGTGATTTAGTTGAGAACGCTGTTGTCCATATTACTTGCTGCTGAGACACGGTGCGTTGCACGTTCAGAAACCTCATGCCCGAGTGCAGGGGTGGAACTACTTGACTTGCTCACCAGAGTGCAGCGAAACTAAGAGACGCCTACGCGGCAAAGGTTACACATGCGCGCAACTTGGTGTGAATGGCATCTACCACATGCCATATTCTCATTTGTAAATAGCAAAAGTACTTTTGTGTATTATTTATCCTGTACTAACTGATTTTACACAGACAAATGTGTGGCCTTACCTAGCAAGAGTCTGCTTGCTAGATAATACTCTTTAGCAGGGTTATTCAATTGGTGGCGTGCGGACCACATGCATCGTGCCAGACTGGCCCGTGCACAAAATATTTTATCTGCAATTCTTACATATTATGCATATATACCTAATTTAACATCTGCTATATCTATCACTTGCGTAAAACTTATAATAAATTAAATAATATAAACAGTAACTTTTTTACATCTTCCTTCGCATAAATAAATTGGCTGTAAGTGTGCGACGACTTTGTATTAATAAGGGAGCGTCGCCTATCAAGCATTGTATTTATTTGTAAGGTAAGTGGCCTGGTGAGAAAACTAATTAAACAACAGTGCTATAAAGTGTTGGAAGGACAAAGAAGGTGAAATAGTTTGGCATGTTGCTTCATCCATTTGCTCCTCACTTGTGTGAAGAGAGGAGGCAAGAAGTGATGAGAAGAAAGCTGCCCCCAAACTTCTCTCTTCACTCCATTGCACGGCTCTCAATTGATTGCGTGTTGGTTTCTCTCGCAAAACATTTTGTCTCTGCACTGCTCTTTAGCTAAACACTGTGGGTTTGTTCTTCAGATGTTTGTGTTTCTATAAGTGGCCAGTGCTAAAAGTAGTTACAATATATATTTTATTTTATAAGTTTAAAATAATAATTTTGTAAAGATGTAATTTTTGTGTGAATGCACATGCTATTATTGTTTATGAATATTAGGAACTGTGCAACAAACACCTCTGTCCACAAACGTGGTTCAGAACGTGTGGTTGATGAGTGTTTGTTAGTAACGAACAGCATTGTAGTTGTTGCCGTTCATGTCTGTAAGGACTGTAAAACCTTATGCCATAACCAAAATTAATGTTCTCTCTTTGTCCATCATCGTCGTGGATCAGTAATCAACCTGCTTGTCTCTGCATTGCAACTGTTGTTGAATTGAACTCACAAACTTTCACCTAATTATGGGTACTTTTTTAATCTTGTCACCAGTACTATATCCCAGTTGTCCGATTCACAGTACTGTAGTCTTATTGTTAAAAAATGCAGTAGGTTGGTTTTTTAACTATACAGGCAAGCAAAATCGCACAAAAGTACTTTTGTTCAACTGTAGGTGGTGTAATACCAATCAAATAAAACCATTTATTTCTACCAGTTTAGCTACATCTGGTGCCATTTGTACAGTAAATCACCTGTCTAACAAGCATGGGTCTAACACAATGTTACAATAACATTCTCAAGAACCATAAAAAATGTAAAATGTAAGAAGTCTAACTTATTTTTAAATAACCTTTAATTGAGTTAGCATACAGCAATAACATATGAGAGGTTGTGCCACTACCATCAATTGGTTGGTTACAGCTGTAAAAAAAATTTCTAAATTTTGGCTTGAACAGACATGAAGCGTATGCCTGGTGAGTTATGCTGCACATGCGGCGCATACACACTTGAATAGAAGTGGTGACTCCTTCTCGCATGATGCACGCGAGACGTTAAGTCTACCTACCTACGTCAAAACATGTTGCCAAGCTGCTCACGCAAAGTTAATAAGAAAATAAATTGTAGTAATATGATAAACATATTAATCTTTCTGTCAAATCCTCTCATATAGTCACAATATATTTGAAACCTTTTCTGTATTGAAATTCAATGTCAGAAATACCTGACAGTTTATTGTAATCAAAAGACTGAACTTGCATTTGCTACTCTTTCATCCGTTTTGCTGAATGCACCTACAACTTAAGTCATGTAGATAGGTGTTTACTTAAAAAAAAAAACATAAAACTGTAGAGAATCGTTTGTTATAGACAGAAAATTTAGTTTAACGTCTTTAATATGTTAATTGTGATTCTTATGCAGTAGCAGTTTGGACGTTATAGCATATATGTGAAACTAAGAATGTGGGGAAACTTGTCAGATACCACTTTTAATCTTGAAATACTTTATTAATATGAATGAAAATGTGCTATCAGCTCCCCAAACAGGTGAGATTGGGTAATTTACAGTCAGTACACGCGATGAGGCTATTTATAAATTAATCATGTTAGTGAGTGATCCTGGATGACAAAAGATCACATAAACATAAATATTATTTGCTGCAAAAATAATTCCATCACAAAAAACTGCCTGGTTTTAATAAATAACTTTTTTTTTCTACTTCTTTGCTGAATTGGGAGGGGACACGAAACGTACAATAGCGAGCCGGTCTCAGAAATGCTCGGTGATTACAGACCAAATTGAAATTATTAGCAAGCAAAATTGCTGCACATATGGAAATATGTTACGTTAAAGAATATATAAAGCTCACAGAAAACATAAAAATATACGCACAAATTCCCAGAGTTTTATTTTACACATGAAACACAAGCCATTTCATGGGGGCGTGGCTTCCGAAGCGTGATGCGCATATTGACCAACAGATGGCTGCACAGTCGCCTATCCCAAAACTGTATCGCAAAAGTTACCTATCACGTCCATTTAAGAGTAAATTTTTCATTTTGTATGGTCCCAAAATGGTTCAGGTTTAAAATATATTGCCTCAGATTGATGTAGGAATATCTGAAAAGTACCTTGTGGCAGATCTGCAGTCTCTTTAGTTAATATGAAACATACACGTGGTGTCTTTAGCAGTAGCTACAAACTAAACTAAACTATTGCACACGGTTTAAGTTCCATTTTGTTTGCAAAACCTGCACATTATTCTAAAATTAATTTTAGTTTATTACACTAATAAAAATTTTTGTAATGAAATAAAATAAAATACATTTTGTCTAAGAACTCTTTCCTTCCTGAATATTTCTTAAATGTCTGTTGTGCAAAGGCAGGGCTGTCAGAATAGTCAACATTAAATTCTCTTTCATGCATCAGCTAATACAGGATTTTGTGTATGGGATGTTGTTAATTTCATGTATGACGTGTTGCCACTCACTGGCTGTCAAAAAATGGAATTCTTATATGAAATAGACTATAAATGCTGCATTCGATTATTATTTTTAAGCCTAGCATCAGCGCAGGTGTATTATTTTTAATTAACACGTGTGCATGTGGGTTAATGGCTGTCCGGCTCTTAGCCATATTTTTGTCCATTTTAACACAACTAGAATTGTTTTGTGGTTTGGATTACCGCTACTGCTGTCGCCGTTACTTTTCATCTTTACTAGGTAGGAAAGAAACTTTACAAATAAAAATACGGTTAAAATAAAACTACAAGGTTATTGCTTGCAGTAGCCTGTTCGTACTAACCTAGCTTTGTAGCTTACCCGCTGCTTCTTTACAGAGTGTTTGCAACTTATCGTTATTTAATGGTGGCAAAAAAATTTATGTAGAAATTAAATTGTTTCTGTAAAGGAGCATTGTTTCAGTAGAACTAAGAACAGTATTGATTGCAGGAGTAGTCAAAAGAGGGGAGATAGTGAACTAGAAGGGTAGGTGCCCAAGCAAAAGTGAGGCGGAGAAAACACAATAGAAAGTGGCTGCAAAAACACAACGACCACCCATCCCCACTCCACTGGTTCACTCCTCGTCCCTCCCTCGCACTGGTAGGAGGCAAAAGACGTCACTCTGGTTGCTATGAAACCGCAATTATCCCCCTCCTGGACTAACATGTAAGGGGGGCAAAAACAATTTGTTATACTGGTCATGTCCTATATCACGAAATTAATGCAGTCTCACTATGTGTTGCATCATACATCTTTTACAACTTTTTTTTTTTTTTAGTTATGAGAGGTTATTTATACTTCTGGGGCATCATTTCATTCCTAAGATGTCTACTTTTTAATTAAATGCGTAAGTTATTTGATTTTATGCCAGAGGCAATTAAATGTAAAGGTAATCTGTGCTGCTCAATTTTTTTTTAACATTTTTGGGGAAAAGGGGAGAGTAAGTATATGGTTATTGGGTACAATTTTATTCAGAAGATGTCTTCCTATTAAATACAATCAATATTTCCTTTAAAAAAGTGTTTGTTTTATGCCAGTGATAATTAAGCACAAACTGTTACGGGAAATTTTTTTAGAGTAAAAAATTGGTTATTTTTGGATTCTACGATGACCGCGATCTTACACTGGTATACTCTGGAGCCATGGATACTCGTACAATCGGGGTTCTACTATATTTAAAAAATTTATACTGTTGAGTGCAGTAAATTTAGATATACATATCTGTTCTTTATTGATTGATTGAAGGGAGATTGGTTTCTATGACAAGGTAAAAGTTTGGAGATATCTGTTGAAGTTTTTGGTTTGAGGATTTTTGTTTGCAAAAATGGTGAATATGAAGTATATTTGAAGGTGAAATAGAATGTTACCTTAATATTCCATGTTTTTGTTTGACAAAAATGCTGTTAAAAATTAATGTGAATTTAGGTAGAGCTTATTTACACTTTGGCGGTTATATTTTTTGTTCAATTTGCTGAACAATCGTAGGTATATAAAATTACAGATTTATGTTTGTTAGGAGTGTCGCATCCTCTAGGCATATCGCAGATTTCATTATTTTAATATGATTCACCAATGCTAAAAATGCATCACAATAAAGATTAAATAATGAAATTTAATTATGCTTTTGTAACACAGAGAAACCAGTGACAAAAACATTTGTGTTGTAGATGATGCAGCAAAATGGCAATGAAAGCATTGTTCTGCATCTCCGCCAGTGTGGTTACACTTAAACTGCACTTTGCGCCACACTACAAGGATTACCATACATACACATTTATGTGGACACATCCACATTTTAGATGTTAAATATACTGTCAGCATACATATTTACCATTCCTCCTTTCNACACATTTATGTGGACACATCCACATTTTAGATGTTAAATATACTGTCAGCATACATATTTACCATTCCTCCTTTCTGTCCACATTTTCAGGTTTTCACAATTATCTTTCTCTGTTGGTGAATAAAGCACATTTTTTTCTTGTTTTCACTTGAGTTGAGTTATCATCACAAAGAGGAAATGCACATTTACACAAAAACTCTTTCTATGTTTAAGTTGTGCGTTTTCTTCACNTGAGTTATCATCACAAAGAGGAAATGCACATTTACACAAAAACTCTTTCTATGTTTAAGTTGTGCGTTTTCTTCACATCATACCGTAGGCTGGACTTTTTTCCATACAAAATTGTTTTTACAAAGTTGGACTATGAAAGATATCCATCTGTGGTCAAATGATTTGTTTACATTTCAGCTGTAAATATTTTTCACGAGTATGTTGTTTCTGCTNAAGATATCCATCTGTGGTCAAATGATTTGTTTACATTTCAGCTGTAAATATTTTTCACGAGTATGTTGTTTCTGCTGGTGAATTGTTTATTAACAGTATTAAACGTGTATTCAAAACCTTGTGGGATTAAAGCCACATAATTTTTTTATTCTGACGTTTGTTAAATATGCTAATGATTGTAAAACCTAACCTTTTTCAGATGTCCAGAATTTATTTGGAAAAAAAAAGTGCATCTTAGATGCGAGTAAATACAGTAAATATATTTCATTTTGTTCACATGTGTTGCGATTGTTTCTTCATTCAACAGTCAAAAAAATTAACTAGCTGGTGTCGCTGGGGTGGTTCTCATTTTCATATTTCAGAATATGGTGACCCTACATTACATCACACTACACCTCGCCAACTTCAACATACCTACTACTATGTTTACTGTTCAACAGATTACAAGTTCATGCTGTGTTGCAGCATGTCTGTGGTTGGCTGTTTAATGGCTGTTAAATATTGCATTTTTATAATGCACAAATATGTAGTTTGCCTTGTAGAAGTAAAATGTACATGTAGTAGCTCAACAATTCATTTTTACAAAATCCTATTATCCCTACAGATTTGTAGAGAAGGCTGTGCATTGTGATTGTCAGTAATATATTGGTTGTATTTTTTTTTTATTTTTTTTTATTAAGGACATGGGATGCACGAAACTGTTTGTGTTGTNTCTTACAGCACTCATCTTACCCTTTTTCCTTCTGCTATGTGAACAGTTGAACATTGCTGGTTTGCACACAAGTGACAGCAACGCCTTCATTTCAGGAAATTATTACCACGTCTCTTTAGACTGCCAGAAGCATTTGCAGTTTGTCTCTACCTACTGCAAATAGCTGGACTGGTACACAAGTTGCCATTTTTTCTTCAAATTTTTTGTTATTATTCTACCCCACAATTTTGGTATCAATATTGTTCAACTTTGAACATTCCATTCTCAAGGCTGTACACACCAGCTCTTGGAATTACAGAATTCAGTGAATTGAACTGGGATAATTAGACACAGTAACTTTATTTCCCTTTCCTTCCTCGCTTTTCATTAACTCACACTGTTTGTGGATCCTGCCCTCATCATTCTCATCCCTCCAAAGATTCTGTGTTGCTATTGAAAGCAAAATTATCTCCTTCTAGTTGGTTTTCAGCCAATAATGCACTTGCGTCCGACTTCTACCTAACACCTAGTCGTCCAGTACCACACACACTGCTTACTTGGCATGGCGAAGCTCAGAAACCATTTTCACTAGTGCATTCTAGCATGAGTTTTGTGTCAACACTGATGGTAATATATATATATATATATATAGTTCAATTTATTTATANTATATATATAGTTCAATTTATTTATTCATTAATTCAAACTCTTTGTGATTATGATTTTCAAGTATTTGGCAATAATGGTGTGGAAATTCAGGGCAAAAGCAACAACGTTCACTAACAGGGTTTCCGGTACATCTACAGTTGTCATGCACTAAACTGTAAAGTATTTATTTTCACTCACGCGAGCTACGCTGGAAATTCCTCTTGTTATTTTTAGATGTGGAAAACATTAATATTTGGTCAGTCAAGTTGTGTGTGTCTATAGTGTTATACTGTAGCCTTCCCAGTGTGGCATATGGTGCTTGTGCCTTATGATAGTCAGATGAAACGATGGGAAATATTTTAATTTTTCATGGCAGGAAAGTTTTGTAGCATTATGGATTGTCAGTAGTAGTTGTGTGTGTACTTTGAGGGGGAAGGGGGTTTATTGCTTTATGTGTGTTTGAAANCATTATGGATTGTCAGTAGTAGTTGTGTGTGTACTTTGAGGGGGAAGGGGGTTTATTGCTTTATGTGTGTTTGAAATTTGTTGAATAGTTTTGTACAATGTAAGTCATGCTTTGAGAAATAAAACATACATATTTGTATAATTTCCCACACATTTGTAGTTTTTTTTAATCTTCCCTCCATAGCTGGAAATTGAAGAAAGGGGTGGCTTCATGATTAAACATTAAAGTGAATTTTTTTTTCTTTTACCTCCTTCCCTCCTCCCTCCCTCCCACTATATCTATCACCCACCCATCTTCATCTTTTCTCTCACCATCTGTGTATGTACATGTGCATGTGCATGAAGAGGGAGGAATATCCCGTCCATTGAAGAGAGGGTGGTGAATTGCCAGGCTTCTTGTCTTCCATACAAATAACTGTTTGTAATGGTGTGCATAAAATAAAATAAAAATATTGNGTGAATTGCCAGGCTTCTTGTCTTCCATACAAATAACTGTTTGTAATGGTGTGCATAAAATAAAATAAAAATATTGGCACAGTGTTCGAGGAATGACAATATGCATTACCACCCCATTGTCTTGCAGCCTTATGTAACTCCTGTATATGTCTAATTGAAAATTAAAATTAGTGATGGGGTGAACGGTTCCTCGGAACTGCCGATTCTTGAAGAAACTGAACTGGAACCGGAACCGACGTGATTGTACTGTCAGTTTTCTGTATCTNGTGAATTGCCAGGCTTCTTGTCTTCCATACAAATAACTGTTTGTAATGGTGTGCATAAAATAAAATAAAAATATTGCCACAGTGTTCGAGGAATGACAATATGCATTACCACCCCATTGTCTTGCAGCCTTATGTAACTCCTGTATATGTCTAATTGAAAATTAAAATTAGTGATGGGGTGAACGGTTCGTCGGAACTGCCGATTCTTGAAGAAACTGAACTGGAACCGGAACCGACGTGATTGTACTGTCAGTTTTCTGTATCTGTCAAACCTTACCTCGTCTACTAGATAGTTTCGCATTTGTGTTAAAGTCGTTTTACAGGTGCTAAATGAGGTCTAAATCTTCGCTAGCAGTACCATCGTAATGTACTGTAATGGCCCATTAACACAGAAGGTCACGCCCCTAGAGTCACATGGAAAGTCGCGATGGATCTGTCAGATCCACCTGAACAAATATATATATTTATTAAAAATACCAAGGAATTTCTCATGTAATTGGTAGAACAAGAAATGGGATGGGTTTCCTAATGTATTTATTGAAGAAAAAAGTAAGATTGTTTGTAAAAAAGATATATTTAAAAAAAAAACCATTTTTTTGCATGTTTGCGAGTTTTTGAGTAAGAAACAACAAATTTGACTAATTTTATGTACTGATGTTTTGCATACCTAAAAAGTTAAACATTGAAACTTCATAATTTTCTGTTTGTTACGGAAATATATATATAAGAAAAATATATATAAATATATATTTAAAAAAAAGCAAGGAATCCAAATATTGGTGTAACAGAGTTTCGTGATATTTCAACTGGCCCAAAAATTGTCTGTACATCATAAAAGAACTAAGAAAAAAAAATGCAATAAATTACGAACTTGTTGAAGCAGACGAGCACAGGCACATAATATGCTGAGATTAGGTAACTAAAACAACTAGAAAGTAGGTAGTAATGTTTGAAAGTATGCTAACTAATCATCACTCTCATCTTCCACTGGTAAATTTGTATTGCATCCATCAACACATACAAATGCACTATGCTGAAGGCACAAGTATTGGCCACATGATGTACACTTATACTTAGTGAGTCTTCTTGTCTTCGTTACGAGGCAGGGACGACAACGCTTTCTTTTAGAAGAGTTGCTCAAAATCCACTTGAGTCCCACAGATCATCAAGATTAGTTTGGCCTGCTTTATGCATTCCTGCAATGTACAGCAGCCCAGTAAAGGCTTTTATTTATATTGTGTCCGTCAACTTTGCATTCCTTTCCCGAGAAAAATTGTCACGTACACTGCCAATGTATTGATTTGTGTAGGTGACGATCATGTCCAGCATCTTATCGTTGAAAAAGGAGTGCCAGGTGTTCACGATACTCTCGATGTTATTTGCCTTCCCAATAACACCTGGAAGTCTCACCAGCAAATTATGTGAACTAGTTCTCGTCTGGTTCGTGTAAGGAGATTTCTTCTCAGAAAAAGATTCTACCATCTTTTTACCCTTTTTTCCGGTTGCAAATGAAAAAGTCCCTATCTTCCTCTCCACCAGAGTCCAATTCGGTGTCACCCTGCTCCGAGTTCGAGTCTTCTCGATATTGTATTTGTTCTGAGGCATCCGTGTCATACACAGGTTTTCTTGCAATAGTTGAAGAAGTGCATGGCGTGGGTTCATCGCTATCGTTGTCTCCCTTTGGTTCAGCTTCATCAAATAAAAGTTTGTGGATTCATGAAATATCCAGTGGATCATTCAGGTCAAACAATTTTTTTTGATGCTATGTTGTCCCTGTATCAGACAAAAGAGAAAATACACAGTCATGATTGTAGTCAATGTGAAATAAGTCACATGAACAAGGAGAAATTAAGCATAAAAAGTGACGAGGAAGAAATATGTGATGAAAAGTCGCAATATATCTGTGGGATCCAGTCCCCGTGTTTTATAAGTAAATTATACAACTGCAAATGTTATGGTATAAAAATAATACACTAATGTAGGTACATATTATTGCATGAAAAACCACAGAGAAATCGTCAATACTCGTAAATTAGGTCACGTGGGATCTCGCAGATCCAAGGGGCTCCAGGAGATGGCAGGTAAACTTAATTTCAAATAAGTTGGCCAGAGTCTGACAATCATTGAGTGGCAACTTCATGTATTCGAAACAAACAACCTGCCATTTACAAAATCCTGTATCAGCTGATACACAAACGAACAAAAGTTAATGTTACGTTGGCTATTCTGAGTGCACTGCTGACGCACATTAGACCAGCCAAAAATACGCGTGATAGGAAAGAGTTCCTATGTTAATTAATACATTGTATTGCACGTGGTCATAAAACAGCCGTTTTTAGTGTTTGAAACAAAACTTTGTGCTAAAGTAGAAATGTATATGTGGTCAAAATTAAAGGCACGTTAAAACTATTCATATCCAAGTGAAACGCAATTTCAAAACCTTTTTTCGCTTCTTAATCCCCCTCAAACCTTGCTTTCATTATGTGCTTGATATTAATTCCAGAAGCGTACAAAAATATTGCATACTATTTTGAATTATTTTTTCTAACAGTTTTACTATATATTTTTTTAATTCATGTCGTTCCGAGCCGGTAATAGAAGAACAGTCAACTTTTCAATACGCTATCTATTGAGCAAAATAAGAAGCTCAGACTTCGCTCCGGAAAGGATGTGCGCTCTACCTATCGCATTTATTCTGGAGCATTACCAGTCACAAAAAAAAAGCGTCCCGCGTGCGACATATACAAATTTACGAACAGATACCAATAGTTTTATTTTTCACCAGCTCTGCATAATTTAAGTAACATTTATTTTGTGTACAGCGTTTACGAACGACCCTACACACGCCCTCCAAACTCCGTTTCCTCTTGCCGCACGAAGCAGCACCTTCTGGACGCGCTAACTCGTTGCATCAAAGCCGCACCAGTTGATGGCGAATGGATACATAAACTAAAAGTAAATATTGGCGCGGCGATCGACAACTGTTAAGAATGTGGACTCCATTTATGAGATGGTCATAGTAAAAGTGCACTGTTGGCCTGGAGCCGCTAGTACACCCAGAGGATTCAATACTACAAATGGGAAAGTGTTGCAAGATACGTGGTTGTAAATTGGTATGTTATAAAATTTGAAACCTTTAATACAGATTTTGTGGTGTGGTACTTTGTTTCAGAATTTAAGTTAGAAAACCTGCACCGTACAGAGCGCCATTATTTCTCACTTCACCATTATTTCTCACTTATTACACAAAATAATTTTTTTTCCTTCGAACTTGCTGAAGGTGTGTTGGCTAATCTGGTGTTATTTAAACCCAACAATTCAATCTTTTCTTGCAGTGATGCATCCTTTTTTTGCAAGAAAATGTTAATGTGACGTGGAAAAATGTTTCAATATTGAAAAGACTTTGCTATATCAACAATAANACTATTTTGAATTATTTTTTCTAACAGTTTTACTATATATTTTTTTAATTCATGTCGTTCCGAGCCGGTAATAGAACAACAGTCAACTTTTCAATACGCTATCTATTGAGCAAAATAAGAAGCTCAGACTTCGCTCCGGAAAGGATGTGCGCTCTACCTATCGCATTTATTCTGGAGCATTACCAGTCACAAAAAAAAAAGCGTCCCGCGTGCGACATATACAAATTTACGAACAGATACCAATAGTTTTATTTTTCGCCAGCTCTGCATAATTTAAGTAACATTTATTTTGTGTACAGCGTTTACGAACGACCCTACACACGCCCTCCAAACTCCGTTTCCTCTTGCCGCACGAAGCAGCACCTTCTGGACGCGCTAACTCGTTGCATCAAAGCCGCACCAGTTGATGGCGAATGGATACATAAACTAAAAGTAAATATTGGCGCGGCGATCGACAACTGTTAAGAATGTGGACTCCATTTATGAGATGGTCATAGTAAAAGTGCACTGTTGGCCTGGAGCCGCTAGTACACCCAGAGGATTCAATACTACAAATGGGAAAGTGTTGCAAGATACGTGGTTGTAAATTGGTATGTTATAAAATTTGAAACCTTTAATACAGATTTTGTGGTGTGGTACTTTGTTTCAGAATTTAAGTTAGAAAACCTGCACCGTACAGAGCGCCATTATTTCTCACTTATTACACAAAAGAATATTTTTTTCCTTCGAACTTGCTGAAGGTGTGTTGGCTAATCTGGTGTTATTTAAACCCAACTATTCAATCTTTTCTTGCAGCGATGCATCCTTTTTTGCAAGAAAATGTTAATGTGACGTGGAAAAATGTTTCAATATTGAAAAGACTTTGCTATATCAACAATAACGCACTACCTAAAATAAATTTGGTTGGTTCGAGGCTGGAATTTAAATGGTAATTCATTGTAGAAAGGTACATTATTATATTTTTTCATCTTGGCACTACTGCACTAGTCTTTGAGCTACTGCCCAACTGTCAGCACCATAACAAACGTGTGTTTTCGTTTTTCTTTCAGCATGGAATAAATTTAGTTGGTAGCCGTGATAAATTTTAAACATATCGGAGGTGTGAAATATTTTCAAGGCTGGCATTAACTTTGGAAATTGCAATCACTGTGGCGCACGAATCGCAAGGCATGTCAAAAAGAATTTCTAACCTGAAAAAAAACAGTTAATATGCAACACAAACACATCACCCTGAAAAAACTCTGTTTACCCCCAGTGTTAGAAAAGATTTCAATAAAGGTGAAATACTCGGTTTTGGCAGAGAGTCAGTAAACAAATATCAGCAGTGAATGTGCAAGTTTATTGTCTGCCAGTAAGGTCAAAACCAAAAACCTAAACTGGAAAAATTGTGGAACTGTCTCATTAATATACTTAAAATACAGTGTGGGTAAGATAGGTAAATACAGGTGGTTCACGTTAAAGTGCGCACTCTTGAAATCAATGTATGAAAAAAGCATTGCCCATAACTGCATATATTTTTATATAAGCAATTACCGCAATACTCACATTGAAATTGACAGCTAACTACAAGTGGTAGTTTCGTGTCTTAGCATCTTACTAGTAGTGAATTTAAAAGTTTTTGTTACAGTACTTGCAATTTAGTTTATTTTTGTTGTATGCAATAAGAATAAAATTTGGTGTTGTAGCACATTTATGTTTCTAACTCTTTTACATCATCACCTGACTGATGAAACGTTAAAGTTATCTGGTTTCTTGTTTTCTCATGGGTTTTTTCTGATCCGTGCTTGTGTGTCAACAAAACAACAGTTTACAACCAAAATGATTTGAAATTTTAGTTTGCAAATCCTAAAATAAAATATTTGTTTAATGTAATAAATAGAACATTTCTATACATGTTCTGAGTAAAGTGGCAGTGTTTGATACTGCTTTCTGCTGTGTTTTCAAGTAGTTTCTTATGCTGAAAATTCTTGAAATTTTACATAATATGCTAATCTCGAAAATGTGGTATTTTGTGCAAATTAAATAGTTATAAATTGTAAACCTGAAGAAATTTAGGATCAGTGTGTTTTGTTATATTTGAGGCGTGTGTTTAAATTCTACATTACAAACAATTCACAAATGTGCCATTAATATGTTGGGTGCTGTTTGTAACATTTCAGTTTAAATCGCCTTGTTAAAATTCTGAGCTCTGCATATATCTTTTATTTTCCAGTTAGTTTTCTCCAAAAAATTTGTAACGTTGCAGGTCAAGGATGTACGAATGGTAATTACAACTCGATTAGCTCAGCCGGAAGAAGCATGAAACTTTAAAGGCGCCAAAACTAATATGAAAATAAAGTCCAGTTTCTNAGATAGGTAAATACAGGTGGTTCACGTTAAAGTGCGCACTCTTGAAATCAATGTATGAAAAAAGCATTGCCCATAAGTGCATATATTTTTATGTAAGCAATTACCGCAATACTCACATTGAAATTGACAGCTAACTACAAGCAGTAGTTTCGTGTCTTAGCATCTTACTAGTAGTGAATTTAAAAGTTTTTGTTACAGTACTTGCAATTTAGTTTATTTTTGTTGTATGCAATAAGAATAAAATTTGGTGTTGTAGCACATTTATGTTTCTAACACTTTTACATCATCACCTGACTGATGAAACGTTAAAGTTATCTGGTTTCTTGTTTTCTCATGGGTTTTTTCTGATTCGTGCTTGTGTGTTAACAAAACAACAGTTTACAACCAAAATGATTTGAAATTTTAGTTTGCAAATCCTAAAATAAAATATTTGTTTAATGTAATAAATAGAACATTTCTATACATGTTCTGAGTAAAGTGGCAGTGTTTGATACTGCTTTCTGCTGTGTTTTCAAGTAGTTTCTTATGCTGAAAATTCTCGAAATTTTACATAATATGCTAATCTCGAAAATGTGGTATTTTGTGCACATTAAATAGTTATAAATTGTAAACCTGAAGAAATTTAGGATCAGTGTGTTTTGTTATATTTGAGGCGTGTGTTTAAATTCTACATTTCAAACAATTCACAAATGTGCCATTAATATGTTGGGTGCTGTTTGTAACATTTCAGTTTAAATCGCCTTGTTAAAATTCTGAGCTCTGCATATATCTTTTATTTTCCAGTTAGTTTTCTCCAAAAAATTTGTAACGTTGCAGGTCAAGGATGTACGAATGGTAATTACAGCTCGATTAGCTCAGCCGGAAGAAGCATGAAACTTTAAAGGCGCCAAAACTAATATGAAAATAAAGTCCAGTTTCTNGCTCGATTAGCTCAGCCGGAAGAAGCATGAAACTTTAAAGGCGCCAAAACTAATATGAAAATAAAGTCCAGTTTCTGTTTATTATTTTGTACTTTTATTTATCATTCAGTCACATACCAGTGTTTATTTTGATAGGTATATGGAAAGATACGCATAAAGTAGAAATTTAGTAGGGTAATGCATGCCAAAGTCATGGCCTAAGAAATAACCTTAAAATGTATCATGTTGCTGTACTATCTTTCGCATGTATTCTAGTGTGTGTGTGTGTGTGTGTGGTTTTTTAAGGGCGTTACCAGGCAGCAAACTGAGGCATAACCTTAAAAGCCCACGTGGCCAGAGCAAACTTTTATTACGTAAATAAGTCAGAACAATCAGCCGCAAATAATGTATAATTTGCTTCCATTGGTGCACCAGTGCTTTATGAATAATTAATTAAAGAGAGAGGTGAAAGAAGTTTTGATTTTTCAAGATGGAGGCCTTTTCGCCATCCCTTGCCTTAGCAGGTGGACGTGCAGCGGGATCACGTGGAGATCGGAGGGGTCATCCGCCACCCCCACTAAGGCAACTGCTATGTTCTTCCTGGTAGGGCAAGTTAGTGTGCATGGCTGGGAGATGCACTGGTGGAATCCCCACTTCTATGTGCTCTCCATCACCCACTCACCTCTTACCAAGCAGGGACAGAGGGCCGAAATATGCTAGACTGCTGGGTTCCAAACCTGTAACCTACCACAACCTTTAACCCATCGCAACAGTGTGAACAGAAGGCCAAAAATATGCCTGGTTGCTGAGACCCTCTTACCCGACCCAACTACCAGGGTGCGGATGTTGGGAAACCGCCCCATGTTCCTCGAAACGGAGCCAAGATGTCGCGAGCATCGTATCAGTTTTCTGGTAACTTCAATGCGCAAACACGACGTGGTTCACCATATGCAGTCTCCATGCTCTCTCTCTCTCTCTCTCTCTCAATTTTAACAAGGGTATTGTGCATGAACCCTAACTAGGGTGTTCTTAAACTAACTGTACATACACTTCCGATGTTTTTAACATTGTTTATTTAACTGAACCCAGTTTTTAGGGTTTATTGTGTAACGTACCTTGTGCATCAGTCAGTTTCAAGTGCATCGTACCAGTGTACCCAGCGTATGACCGCAATAAACTGCCGGAACTGAGAAATTTGTGTCTCCATGTCTTCTTTGCCTCCCCACGTGTTCTACGTAAACAGCTAAGGGAAATGGAACAGGCTGCAGGTCAGCATGCCGCTTCATGGTCGAAAGACATTCCAGAGTTATTTACTAACAGTAAAAACTGCCAGGCACCCGCCATCTCGTTAGGAATTACGTATGAAACACTCTGAAATCCAGCCAACCGGTGCACTCCACCAAGCTTAGAAAAATCAGCAGGTACATGGAGTGCATTACACTGCCTTCACCAGTGTCGCCTATGAAGACATCCACAAAAACAGAGTAGCCAAAGCAGAATAATCGCCATTTGAACAGCTCCTGTGAGAGGAGTTCTCGAGAGGCTGTTCTTGACCTCTCCCAGCTCTCCTAATAGTGGCAAGTCAGATGTGCTAATTTCGCCACTGCCAATTATGAAACTTGTGCAGCTAGTGCAGAGACCATGAAGCTTTCTAGTAGCTGTGGCTCATCTCAGGTTCTTGCCGGTTTATACAGGAAGATTCAGCTATCTAGATATATAGCCAGGCCACCCACAGCGTAGAGATGCATAATTGGCTTAGCGACAAGTTTTTCAATGGCACCCAACATGGGACCCAGAGTTAGAGAGAGCCACTCAGGAAAGCCCAGAGACAACCCTGACGACACCAGGTTTCGGGATTCTGAGGTTCCCAAGACTTCAAAATGGCAAGTCCCAGCACACTAGCTATCAATACCGACAACCTTTGCCCTGACCAGACCTGCAGAGGCCAGGGTAATCATGTGTCCGATTGTGAACACTGCAGCCATCCGTACTACTACACCTGCTTGGGATAGGCCGACGAGCATCGCGATTTGACCGGCATATAATTCAGGTGTGACGACTGCCCTCAAGCATACCACCATCCATGTCTTGGGTAGCCATACGATTGAGAAGGGTTGGCCTTCAGGTGCCCTACCTGCCGGCAGAATCAGCAACCTACTCATCTAGTAACGGCCATCGACCTAACACCAAGTACCACCTATGACAGGTTAACGCTACCAGAATTTTCAAGGCTTCCTCGTGAATATCTCGTGTGGTTAATTGAAGAATGTCATCAAGAATTCCATCGGCACTGCATACCTTCCAGTCCATGGTTGCTCTGCGCACGCAAGGAGCCCCACTCCAGTGGTGGAACAAGTATGGTGAATTTGTTACCGACTGAATACAACTCAGACACAGGTTAATCAAGCAATTTTCGGTACCGGAAGTGCTCGACAAGGTAACGCCTTCTATAGCACCTCACAGGGTCAACACGAAGACTTGGAAATCTGCATCTGCAGGAAAGTAGAGATGTACCGGCGCCTGTTTCCGGAGGGTGACAAGCAAACCAGTATCTCCATCATCCTTTTTCTCATTCAGGCCTACCTACGCCCACACTTTCGGGTACCCAAACCAACAGACAGAATAACTGGTCGGGCGAGCGAAGATGTGCGAGCAAGACAAGCGAGGCGCTCACCCCAGTGGTAAGGACAGCCGCGAAAACCAGTGCCATCGAGTCAGCCAGCANGCGAGCAAGACAAGCGAGGCGCTCACCCCAGTGGTAAGGACAGCCGCGAAAACCAGTGCCATCGAGTCAGCCAGCAAAGGACCATGCACCTCCATCTAAATCACCTAAGCACGACCTACCAAAATGCTGATACTGCCCCGAAAGTCATTACCACAGAGACTGCAAATTGTACCAAGAGAGAATGACCGCCAGACGTGCAGCTGCAGCAGGGCCAGGACCAGGTGGCCAGAAGGCCAATCCTATCTACCTGCCTCGCGTACTCGTGCAGTGGGAAGATACTAGAGCGCTGGCTACAGCCGTCATGGCCAATTTTATCCGGACAGGCACTTTGGAGAACAGGGACCTAGAGAAACGGCAGCTTTTAGACACTCCAGTCCAGCTTGCCCAATCTGACAATTTTCTACGCACCTGAGCACAAATCTCGCTGAAAGTAAACATGACAGGCATCACCTCCGAGGAATGTTCATTGTTGCCAATCAGTTAGAAGAACCGGTGATCTTGGGTCAACCCTGGTTAAAGGACTAGAACTGCATCCTTGACTACAGCCAATGCCGCATCATCTTGGGATGCGAGCAACGCAGGTTCGTCCAATGGAAAACCCATTCAGAATGTAACCCCTGACCAACTCAACCACCAGGTTACTGGTGAACACCTCCAGTAACTGACCAAAGTAGTTAATGAGCATGCAGAAATTTTTCAAGCCTCCAACTCGCTCAAACTACGAAGTTCCAACACAAGATATGGCTGACCACCGCACCAATATACGACCGACCTCACCTACCCACAACTAGAAAACATGCTATTGTCAGACAACAGGTGCAGCACATGAAACAACAAGGGATTATTGAACATGCGCAATTACCCTACAATGCAAGAATAGTGATGGTNAACAGGTGCAGCACATGAAACAACAAGGGATTATTGAACATGCGCAATTACCCTACAATGCAAGAATAGTGATGGTCCCCAAAAAGGACGGCTTCGTGCGCTTCAATGTGAACTATTCATACCTCAATAATATCACCCAGCAAGTCGCACCTCCAGCTATCCATTGGTATGCACAGCAGATATTGACAAATTCCCCTGCACCCTGATTTCAAACTATACACGGCATTTACCATTCCATATGTGGAACAATATCAATTTCTAGTAATGCCATTCGGCTTAAAAAAAACGACCTCGTTACCTACCAGTGCATTATGAAATCCATGGTTCTCACTGGATAAATGGGGAAGTTCTGCANAAAAAAAACGACCTCGTTACCTACCAGTGCATTATGAAATCCATGGTTCTCACTGGATAAATGGGGAAGTTCTGCACAGCCTATCTCAGTTATATTATCTTCTACTCAAAAACCTTGGGGAAGAGCATTTAGAGCACCTACAGCTCGTATTTGAGAGATTCGCCATGCAAAACTTCACGGCCATGTTGGACAAATGTCATTTCGGTAAGACTTGCATCGACTACCTCGGACACGACACGCAAGATGGGAACTACCCCCAAAAACAAACAGTGACAACCATCTCGGATGCCGCACCACCAACCAGCAGAAAACAACTGTGTTAGGTTCTGGGACTTTGCAATTGGCTTCGGGACTACATATCCAATATTGCGCAGCTCATGGAGTCTTTTTACACCCTACTGAGAGAAGGACGCCGATGGAGCTGGGCAGAACCACAACAGGTCTTCACTTCCTTGCAGGACTCTTTTCGCAACCTCGGAATGCTCCACCGTCCACAGCCGGATCTACAACTCATCCTCCAGACTGAAGCCAGTAAGCACGGACTAGGAGCAGTTATTTACCAGGAGGCACCTCAAGGAGCTAGANACTCATCCTCCAGACTGAAGCCAGTAAGCACGGACTAGGAGCAGTTATTTACCAGGAGGCACCTCAAGGAGCTAGATGCGTAATCAGACTTTCGTAAGTTCGTACAGACAGTGAAGCCCTCACTTGGCTATAGTCTAACAAAGAACACAAAGCAGAGCTCGCACATCGGGCTATNTTCGTACAGACAGTGAAGCCCTCACTTGGCTATAGTCTAACAAAGAACACAAAGCAGAGCTCGCACATCGGGCTATATTCACCCAAGCATTCAGGTTCTGGTATTCAGCACTGCCCAGGATGAGAGAATGAACTCCCCAGTGCATTATCTCGGTTCCCAGAGAAGTACAGAGAGAACGCCCTTCTGCATAATTGGGAGAGTGAGTCATCCCACCTCGTGTTCCCCAACAGCTCCACTGATCACACTACACCAGCTGAAGTTCTCAAACAGTGCAGGAATACTGATTCGCTCACAGCAGCAAAACCCAGAGGCACCAGAACTCCTGCTTACAAAGCTGACCCACTATCGAGAAGTCAACAGGTTAATGTGCACCCTACCCAAAGGGCAGGCAGAGTGGAAGACATAGGTCCCACACTCTTTGCACCCCTCCCTATGCCAACATTTTCGTGACCACCCTATCGCAANGCAGAGTGGAAGACATAGGTCCCACACTCTTTGCACCCCTCCCTATGCCAACATTTTCGTGACCACCCTATCGCAATTTACCCTGGCGCCCAAAAACCGATAAGGCAGGCCACTAAAAAGTATGCATGGGTAGGGATGCGTCATGACCTACGAGAGTACGTCTAGCAGTGTGACTTTTTTGCTTGAGCTAAACCTGGCCAAGCAGCTATAGCCTCTTCAACTCCCAGACGACCAACTGTGCCATGGACCCTTGTGGCCATCGATCTAATGAGACCTTATCCCCGGGTGACAAACAGGGAAAAATAACTCCTAGTTGGAACCGACCTGTTCTCTCGATGGGTAGAAGCTTTTCGTCTACCCAACACCGAAACAGGGACTATGATATGCAAACTACAACAGGAATTATTCCCTCGCTGAGGATATCCGCTATGTCCTCTGACAGACAGCGGGGTACAGTTTACTAGTAAACAGTTGGCCAAAGATGGCTGGTAGAGACATGGATAGGCCCAGCCTATCATTAACAAGCCAATCCTAATTATTGCAGAAACCAGGAAGTGAAAAAGGGCACCTGCCTTCGCTTTGGCCAAAACCACGTGCAATCAGACCAGTTTCTCCCAGAAATTCTATTCACCCTCAATCGTCGCCAGAACGAAGACACATGCGCGACCCCTAGTAAGCAGATCCGGGGACAGAACCTTCACAGACCATAAGAATGGAGATGCGAGTACAGACCTTCCAAAATACCACCTGCAGAAGAGGTAAGACTGAAGACCCGAGCACGAAGACATGTCATCCAGCTCACTCAGAGAAAATACATTGCAAGGAAGTACCCAGACACCACATCCGATCACCCGGCCTTTGATCTACGGGGCCTCATCCGGAACTATCCACCGTGCAACAAGCAGCGGGGATTCAACGCAGGTTTCGCCCCACGATTGGAGGGACCCTACACGATAGTGGACCACCAAGGTCAGGTTTATTGGGTTGAGTTAGAATCGGGCCAAAATCAAAGCATTAGATATCACGCCGGTCTGTCTCCCCTTAAGCAGTATCAGTGCGTACTTCAAAGCTATTCCAAGCTGCCTCCAGTAGCAGCCAATGAACCAGCCCCATCACATGGCCATTCCAGCTCCCTAGACAACCCTCAACCCTACCCCAAGCCGCTGTTGCCTTTAGCCGAATCCAACACTGAGATCACCGCAGCAGCTCGTGATGCAGATCGCCCACACTCACCCGTAGCTGACTGTGGAGTAGACACGCCAGAAGGGGCCCAACAGATTGGCCACCTTCAACCAGCCAGGCCTCCTTCCCAGGGCCTCACAGCTGACCAGCCTCCAGATGCTGGTCCAGCCCCTCTGGATCGCCAGCAGCCAGAGCCACCCGAGTCCAGAGCTCGCCAGCACCTTGGTCCATGGGCAACCACAGCAGCCAACCGCAGTCACAGCACCAGTTACATTGGTGCTAATGCCAGGGGTCCCATCTGCCTATCTCGGCAGATATGGAGAGACTCC
This sequence comes from Clitarchus hookeri, assembly GCA_002778355.1. Classification (NCBI taxonomy): domain Eukaryota; kingdom Metazoa; phylum Arthropoda; class Insecta; order Phasmatodea; family Phasmatidae; genus Clitarchus; species Clitarchus hookeri. Next base: position 11,891 of record NQII01007045.1, on the reverse strand, counting down.
GCAGAGGAAATCGTTTGGCACTCGTGACTCTTGTGTAACATTATGTGTGATGTGGCTTTTGAAGGTATTATATGACAAGAATTCATTTATGTACCTGTGCACATCCCGCATTGCTCCTAGCCAGTGAAAATGTGCTTGCACATCCCTTATTAGTTATTATACTCCTGGATGATCTGTGATGAGGCAGGCATGCACATGATGTTACTCCTGTTGATGTACGTCCTTGGGCACATAGAAACACAGTTGCATTCCCATTTGGAGTGGTCTAGTTACCACGTGTGCTCTTTTACTAGCCACCATTCTCTGTTACTTTGTGTTATCTCTGATATTCGGCATTGGGTGTCTGCACACTGTTGTGTGGCTAGCACATGGGCCTGGAGTTCTTATAGCCTGAGTTCGATTCCTGCTGGTTCCATGATGTTGTGGCAGCTAGTAACGCTCTAGCCAGATTTTCCGTGGGTGGCTGCTGTAGGGGGCAGTAGGTCATTCCACTAGTCTTCGTTCTCTACTGTTACGCCAGGCGTGCATGACAGTTCGTCAGNACCCGGCCTATCAATAACAAGCTGTAGGGGGCAGTAGGTCATTCCACTAGTCTTCGTTCTCTACTGTTACGCCAGGCGTGCATGACAGTTCGTCAGCTAACTGGTTTTCAGCAACCGGATAGTGTTAAACTTTGAAGACGTAATATATAAGAAGTAATGTCCACCAGAAATGTTATGCATGGTATTCCTATGTGGCACTTCTGTTTGGCGAAGGTCAGTTTGTTTACGGCTAGTCATTCTAGAAATAGTGACAGGTGTTTGATATGGTCTTCCCATTTCTCTGACCATACCACTATCTCATCCAGTGACACAAGAGAAAAATCACTTGTGTATCAATCGAGTACTCGGACCATTATANTGACCATACCACTATCTCATCCAGTGACACAAGAGAAAAATCACTTGTGTATCAATCGAGTACTCGGACCATTATACCTTGAAATGTTGCTGGCGAACATTTAACCCCGAAAAGCATTGCATAAAACTGAAATCTCCACACACCTGGNGCTTGAAATGTTGCTGGCGAACATTTAACCCCGAAAAGCATTGCATAAAACTGAAATCTCCACACACCTGGTGCGGCAAAAGCTATTTTGTGCCGGTACTCTGGTTTGATTGGCACTTGACAGTACCTGCTGCGAAGGTCCAGTGACTTCATTAATTTTGCTTTACCGAGTGTAAGTAATAGGGTGGTGGTGCGCTCTTCGTTATTAGGTTGATGAGTATAAAGTCTATGCAAAAATGCCATGTCCCATCATTTTTTGGTGCAAGTGTTATTGCGCTGTAGTAATGGCTGCATGTGTGTTCTATCACACCATCTGCGAGAATTTCTTTTATTTCCACTTTTATGATCACTAATTGGTGCAGCTGGTAACTGCGCATANTATCACACCATCTGCGAGAATTTCTTTTATTTCCACTTTTATGATCACTAATTGGTGCAGCTGGTAACTGCGCATATCAGCATAGAAATGTCACTCGTGCTCTAGTGGTATATCGTGCTACGCTATTTTGATGTGGCATAATGAAGTAGTCTTTGCATGGTGCTGCGATACTCTGGTGGTACCACATCATCAAGTTCGTCCACCTGAACATCGGGTGCGCAACTTGTGTGTCGTGGTTCGAGGTCGTACACAGTTCATAGCTATTTTTGGTCAATGTGAATCCAGAGTGCAACTGGCTCTACAATGGTGTTTTGCTTTGTGAGCCAGGGAATACCTTATATGGCATCCTCCCGTAGATCAGCTGACACGAGGGCTGAGATGATCGTCTCCACATCACGTATTCGGGCAGTTATTATTGTCTATCCCATGGTT
>NQII01007044.1:78481-97765 GCA_002778355.1 Clitarchus hookeri | reverse complement strand
AGTGCATGCACTGCGGCAGCATAGCCCGTTTTACGTGTCTAGATTGGGCAGAGGAAGACCAAGAGATGGAAGAACTTGAATATCATAGGCTTGTCACTTTCGGAGATACAATCCTGTCTGCGGGAACAAGAGCCATATGAACGACTGAAAAGTTTGTACAATGAACGGAACATAGAATTGAAGGTAAAAGCACTAGCACAGACAAAGACCCAAACACCAGTTAGCAACAAAATGAAGCAGCACACCACCACNAAGGTAAAAGCACTAGCACAGACAAAGACCCAAACACCAGTTAGCAACAAAATGAAGCAGCACACCACCACCCTGCCTCCTCCGAAAGACTATCAACTGCCAAGTGCTGGCATTGCCCGGAAGGGATTGCCCAGGGCACCTACATAGACAGGTTACAACCCAAAATGTGAATAAAGACAAAACTGTGCCATTTGTAACATGCGATAAACCTATAAAGTCAGATAGCTCGGAACAGGCAAACGCCAATGCAGGCAGAAAGGAGGGGCCAGCAGACCCAGCAAATTATACAGGGCCCTCGAAGCTAATCAACTAATCAACTGTCACAGAAGAACCAGCAAATAATATTGCAGCTCCAAGGCTGGAAACTGCTATCAAACTTGGATGTGACCGCTAGTGCTAATTTTGTACAAAGCTCGGAAGTTAACCCTCCCTCACATGCGATGAAGTCTGACTGTGAAGTCATCCACGTGGCCCAAAAGGATGAAACCCTAAAAACATGGAGAAAAGCTGTTCTGACAAGTGCGAACGAACCTAAACAATCAATTATGGCTGGAGATTTGTATCCCCAATTAGCAGAAAAAAAGATCCGTCAATTGATTAGAATCCTCAAGCCGCACAAGAGAGAGTTTGAACTGAGTGGCCATTTGTGAACCACCTCTTCCATCACGTACACAATTCATCTAACCAAGCAGCGAGTCATACATAAGCCAGGACAACCCTCAGAAAATCGGTGCAAAATCATTGAACAACAGATAGCAAAAATGGAACAAGATATGATTGAGCATTCAAATTCAGTATACAATGCATGTGTAGTACTTATCCAAAAAAGGAGGGAACATTGCAGTTCTGTTGGAATAATTACGACCCAAACCAGATAACAGAGTCAGTAGCCCTGCCTGCCAACTAGGCCACTTGCTAAAAGCCTTAGGCAAAACTGAAGCAATCAGTATGCTAGATATGCACAGAGGAAATGGGCATATTCCAGTTCAACCAGACTCGCGCAAATATACCGCCTTTACGGCACCAAACACAATATTATAAATATATGTGTTCAATTTAATCCATTTGGGCTGAAAATTGCCCTGGTCACCTTCAGAGGCTGATGTCTGCAGTAATCCTCAGTAGTTACATTGACAAATTTTGTCATGCCTATCTCGATGCCATGATAGTGTACTCTGACCAATGGGAAGATCACATGCGCCATTTGTGCTGGATAGATTCACCTACCACAAGTCAGAAGCTTCCTCGAACTTTGCGACTGTCTGAGGGATTATATCCTCAACATATACCAAAAGGTGTAGTCACGTTTATGAGAGGAGAGGAAGCTGCTCGATTACAGTCCGGTACAACCACTTGCTACTGCCACCTGGTATAATCTACCCTGGACCAGCAGCACCAGCTCGGAAGAGACAGCGTACAGTACAAGGTTCTTCCACATCCCAAGGCCCATCTCGCCCTTGCAGCTGATACTGCCCAAGCGCTATCCTGAGCACCCTCGATCTTCCACTGCCTCCAATGTGAAATGACAGTTAACATACCCTGGGCCATCGCCACCTGCCAAGCACAGCAACACTGCAACCACTACTTGCCCTGCTGCCCTCACAGCACCTTATCGGGCGGACCACTGGGTAACAGTTACCAGGGAAGGGCTATGCCACTAGAAACCTCTGTACATGGAGCAACAGCTTACAAGCTCTAAGGGAGGGGAGGTTTGGCCACGCCTCCAAACAGAAAGTACAAAATGCAAAATAAAGGGAGAAAAGAGACGTTCTGTCAAATATATTAGAGCTACATCGAGTACAGACAATTGAAAGTTTGATGCTTGCAGGAATCACCCATAAGGAAATAGAGAAAATCACAGCCTCAATAGAAAAACTGACTACGGGCAGCGACACAATGATTACACACGAAGCTCAAGTAAAACAAGTGACAACAGTGAGTTTGATGAAGTTGTGAGGATAACCAGAATTCAGGAATATGAAGGTCTGTGTAGTTTGTCTACAATTAATGTAGACAAAAGACAATACCAGCTGAAGAACATTACTGTATGTACGCACAGATAAATATGTATTACATACAATTTATTCACCTATACACAAAAAACATGTCTGCATCTTTCAGGTACTTTTAGTTCTGAATGTTAAGACCACCTCCTAGATGTTTTCAAAGTGTGTATAAATTAGGAATAAAGGTACGTTAAATTCACAAATGCGATAAATGTGAAATAGATAAGAAATTTTCGGTTTTTAGCTAAATATGTGCAAAATTTTAAGAAAGTTGATTGGGAAAAAAATATTTGAAATAACTGCCTTTTTGAGAATCTTATCTCTGTTTACGTTTCCTCGCAGCTTTATCACTATCCATATTGTTTTTCAAATAAAACGTAAGAAATTGGGTATGTAAACTGTCTGTTTTAGCGGGAAAATACAGATCCGTGTATGTATTTTGCTTGTGAATTTGTGTATAAACGTATGTAAATAAAGAGCATCCATTCTCGCTAGCATGGTGTGAACACAAAACCATTTGGTTGGAAACTGCTCTTTATCTTGCAACATTCTCTATCTGCCGTAATAACGAAAATATTCAATTTTGAAACATTAAATTTCACGAAAAAAATTTGTTAATTAACAACCTACATTTACAGACTTGTAAACAAAGGAAAGTCGTTCTAATACAAACAACTTTGCAATTTTTACGCTGCGTTGGTTGAAAACAAAGATGGCGACTGCACAACACGTAAACAAACTTGACACAACTAAGGTTTCTTCTATAAACCTTAACACAACCTTACTTCGATAATGTAACTGTAATGTACACCATTTTGCACAATAACGGAAAATGGCCTTGGAATTGAGCTGCAAAGGCGTAGTTCCCAACATCAACAACATATCAAGGTTTTCTTGGTTATGTTTGTTTACATTTAGTTGTGTACCAAAACAAACTTGCATAATTTTCAGTGCCCTAGAAAACCAAGAACAGTTTTTTTTAATCAGTTTATTGATTGAGTTTTGACTGCTTTCAGTTCACAGCTTTTTGTGTAAAAATTTTACAGTGAAATGACAAATTCATTTTTTTGTAATTTGTCATTTCGTATGTTTCAAATTGGACGTTGTCGAAAATCACTTGTTTAACACTCCCGGCAACGCATGTTTACATTAACAGTGAAAATATTTTTTTATATAAATTTAATGCTTAAAATGGACATAATAGTTTTACAGTCATTACTGGAATGCTGCAAATATGTTAATAAATAAGACAATATAAAATCATGCAATAACAACTTTAAAAAGTTTTGTTGCGAAAAACACAAACAAAGCATAACACTTACTTCCTTTTTAAAACATGTCCAGAATATTTTAAGAACACTTATTTGTTTTAAAAAACGTTTTAATTACGCATTCGCGTATATATTTTAAATATCCAACCATGTAAATAAGTAACATGTACTTTCTATTATGTAGGTAGAGTTAATTGATAGATGTTCTGGGGCCAGCACAACTAGAAGTTATAAGTAGCATCTTTTAGAAATGTTGTGTCCCTTACTCGTTCATGTACCGCAACTAACTAAATTATGTTCCTACTCTGGGTTTTGAACTGTAGGCTAGTCTTAAATGAATCTCTCAGCAGTGGTTCCAGTATTTAATGGTTAAACCTTTTTAGGTACTGCGAGGCTGCTTGTCGATTAATTCTATTTTTAGTTTACCTTTGTTGAATCCTTAGCAGTGACTGTTTCCGTAATTTGATANTATACAGATATACAATTTCCGAATTGTAAATAAGCTGAATCGTTATTATTATTCTTTTATGTGTATTAAACTGAGCCATGAACCAAACATTTCATATTTTCTTTCTACAAGTAGTCAGCTACCTACCCCCCATCCCCTTTTGAGGATTTATTATTTTGAAACTTTAAACAATAGCTGTAGAACTGTTGATCTCCACAATCATTCAGCCTCATTAGGTCCCCTGCTCTACCAGCACGTGTGACATTTCATTTGATGGTCAGCGCTGTGTAGATGCTTTTGGAGTGGCTTGCTGTGTTTGTCAGCTGTGAAAAACCATTTGTTAATTGGTTGGTGATTGGTTAATCGGCGGCATCTGACAGCTNTGTCAGCTGTGAAAAACCATTTGTTAATTGGTTGGTGATTGGTTAATCGGCGGCATCTGACAGCTCGGCGTGACTCTTACGCATCTACACAGCGGTGTGATTGTGGAGAAATCTTTCTCATGTTCCTTGAAGTACGTTTTGTTAAGGTGTTTTTAAATGTTTGGTTCGGTGTGGCTAGTTTTGGTTAAATTTTTAGAAATGTTTCATTGTGTTTTTCTTTTTCCTATTCCTTTATCGGGTGTTGTACAATGTTACATAATTATTATTATTTTTTTTTTTTTCAGTTATTAACTTTTTATAGCCAGGCCTAGATAATGATCTATTTATTGATCTAACTAAAATGTGTNGTTTTTTTTTTCAGTTATTAACTTTTTATAGCCAGGCCTAGATAATGATCTATTTATTGATCTAACTAAAATGTGTCATAGTTTAAATGGTTATTTACATAATGTTACCGAATAAAAGCTGCACTTTAGAATTAGCCTTAGCCTTGAATATTACCTTTATGCACGTAAAAGAAACAAGAAATGTTTTGAGCCAAAAAAAAAATGTGGTGCTAATGATGTGTTGTGGTGTCAATGGTGAAACATAACAGAGGTTTTAATTTTTGAGGTAAATCGAGAAAAAAAGGGCAATGCATAAGAGTATTTTGAACTTTTATTTCTAGTGAAGTATGAAGTTATGTAATATATATTTNAGAAAAAAAGGGCAATGCATAAGAGTATTTTGAACTTTTATTTCTAGTGAAGTATGAAGTTATGTAATATATATTTCATGTGCCATGTAGTTAATCTAACAATGTGTAAAAACAAGTGAATGTTTACAGTGTTGAAACTGTAGTACGGCACCAGTTTTATGGTACAATGTACCATAGTTTGGGACATTGTAGTGTGATTGTGCATGGTATTTACAGTAGGCCTAGAACGTAGGTATTATTTAGATTTATTATTTCTTTCAGTTTCTATGTTTTTAGATTAAATATGTTGTGGTGATGACATTTTGCTGTGCCATAATTGTCGGGTGTTGCACAATAATTGTCGGTACACGGCTTGAGATAATTGCTCACAAAAATAAATTAAATTAAATCAACAGTGCGAGGCGTATTGGAGTTTCCGTTTATGTTAATCTGTTCGACTACAGGCTTAAATGCATTTTTTGGATTGTTTTGCCAGTAAGCATTTAAAATTGTGCTAAGTTAGGTCCATTTATGATGTTTTTTGTTCACTGAAAGTTAGTTTGAAGTTAAACAAAAACAAAGGTATGCTATTTTACTAACAAAGTGTACAGAGTGAAAAATACCATGGCTGCATACAAGTTACTAAGTAATGTTAAAATTGTTCAGTTCCTATTGTAAATGGTTCATGGTTTAGTTTGAATGTTTCCACGCTCTGAGTGCACAGAGCAGTCGCTGTCGGATCACGACTTAAAGCACTCATAGTGACAATATGACGATACGCTAATTAGTAGTATATATAGAACTTTGGTAATCAGCCCTGGTAATAGGCTTTGAGAGAGGGAATTATTTTTAGGCAGGTTCCCACACACAGGTTTTGGGCCTTGGTAAGTGGTGTTTTGCCAGTGCAGTAATGTAGCAATAGATCAGGAGAGCGCTGGGTATTTAATCTGTAAAAGTGATGTAATGGGGGGGGGGGGCATTACAGCATATTTGTGAGTCTTGCCTATCTTAAGGCACCAATAAAAGATGGCCAATGGAAACTACTAGTCCCACGAGGGTTAGTTGGCATACACAAGGTGTATGGACTCTAAGGGCTGACCCCAGGATAAAGGGCAGTCTGGTTATTGTTGTTATTTTTATGGGTAAGCTACTCTCTTGAACTGGAAGTGTTGCTGGAACACTGGAAAGTTCAAATTAATTCCCAGAGAAAGAAGTTAGTTCAATTAATTTAAAGCAACAGAATATAAAGAGTATTTTTATAGTTTAAATTTTCAGATAGGTAGTTGGTTTAAACTGACAGCACTTTTATGGGTATGTTTTCATACTTTTGAAGAAAATAAAAGCAGAATATTGATACATTTTGAATTTAAACAAAAAGTATAATTATTACTTCTAACAGGTAATTAATTGCTAATAATGTTATAATTGAGGAAAACATTGAACATTGGATTAGGCACATCATAATGTTAACAAAAAAATTTTTGATGACTTTGGATTACAACAGACTTAGAGAGTTCTGAGAGAAGGCTGAGTTAAACTTTGTGGACAGCTAGGGAAGCTGTTGGGCACAGGTGCTGTTGTGCCATTGCAGCTCTACGAGCGCACTCATGTGCAATGGGCACCTTCAGATTTTTGTGTTTTTTTTTTCTTTAAAAGACCTGGCATTAGTCTGTGTGTTCAGCCTCCTCCCAGGATGTCATAGTCGTTGCGACTAAAACAAAATATTTTCAAACTGAGTTTTCATAGAACTACGAGGAAAGTAGATACCATTAGAAGATATACTACAAAACAATATTATAATTTTGTCAGCAGGATCTGCTTCCCTTAGCTTCTGTACAATCAGGTTGCACTCTTCATCAGCCTTTTGGTGTACAATTGCTAAAGCCACTCGCTCAGTTACTGTGTAACTCCGCTCAGCACTGTTGAGGGTACAACTTGCCTTTGCAACCGTTGTCTCAATACCATCTTAGTCTTGCTGTGTTAGCTTAACACCAACTGCATATGCTGAATCCTCTGTGTACAAGTAGTAATCTTGACCTTGAATGGCTGGTAAATTACATGTTCAGTGAAGAACATTTGCTTTAACTGGGCAAAGGTTTCCTGTTACTCTGTTCCCCATCTCCATGGTTGATCCTTCAGTAACAACTGGAACAATGATATTGCCACCTGAGCAATCTTGTTGGAATAACTTCTGTAAAATCCAATTACACCTAAGAAAGTTCTTAACTCTTTTACAGACTTAGGTTCAGGAAAATGTGTAATGGCTCTTAATTTATCTAGACCAGTCTTAATTCCTGTAGGAGTCAAAATATGGCCTAAAAAAATGACTTCCCCCCACAAAACAATAACTTCCTCAACTTAACAGTCATTCCTGCCTCCTTCAATTTTGTCAAAACAATATTCAGATGCTCTAAGTGCTCCTCATATGTCGATGAAGTAATCAGAATGTCGTCGACACATGCACATTCAAAAGGTTGGCATTCATTTCTCAGAGTTACAGCTAAACGTCTTGTANCTTGTAAACTATGCTATAGCATTACATATGACAAATGGCATAACCTGGATAACATACGGCTGGTTTTCAAACAAACAAGCTGTGTACTGTCTGGACTCGTGTTCTAGTGGAATCCGCCAAAATCCTAATGACAAATCAAGTGTGATTAAATATTTTATACCTCTGTACAGCCCCAATATTTCACTGGTTTGTGTAGGGTCTTCCCTGTCCTTCACTGTAATCTTGTTTACAACACCAGCATCCAAACAAAGTCTTACTGTTCCATTAGGTTTCCTAACACAAACAATGGGGTTAGAATATGGTCTTGCTTGTCTCTTAACTATACCCCAATCTAGCATCTGGTGTCGGAATCTTCCGCCTCTGTAGCATACTTCTGAGGAATCTGATACAATTTCTTGTGGAATGGTTCACCTGGTATTACCTTAATATATGATTGATATAGTTTATTCAGTTCAGGCTTTTCTGAAAGAATATATAAGTGGCTATTTAAAAAATTAAAAAGTTGCTTCTGTTGTAGCTGTGAAATAACTTCACTGCTGCTACTGCCTTCCGGATATCATCTTGATCTGCTTTAATGACTTGATTGGATTACTACATAACTGGTAAAGGTTAGTTTCCCTTTGTAGTAAACTGACAAACTTGTCACTATACTGCCATTTTGTTGGTAGTGTTGAGGTAACTTCACTGTCTAGTAGTGTTACTAACAAGACTCCAAAATAATAATGCTAACCAATACCAGCAATTAGGCTACCACCCGGTGGAGAGCTCTCTCACCTCTCCCCTGCCCAACCAAACTCCTCTTCTAAGCCCTTCCTGAACTTTGATACCTCCCCTGACAGATACTTATTCCCCCTGAACACATTCCACTCCCTCACAGACCTCACAAGCATAGACTGCCTATCCCGCTCCATTCTTCTCCACACCTCTGAAGCTTCTCACTGTTGTTTCCTCTCCCTATAAACACCCCCTTACTTAGCTGGCAGCGTAATCTTCCCCACCCTCCCTCACCGTTCGCCAACCTGTACATCCTGACCAGCGTTTCAACGTTCCTCCTGTCCTTCAACGAGCTCCACCACATTTCTTTCATCATCACTGATNGCCTCCCCTGACAGATACCAATTCCTCCTGCAACACATTCCACTCCCTCACAGACCTCACAAGCATAGACTGCCTATCCCGCTCTGTTCTCCTCCACACCTCTAAAGCTTCTCACTGTTGTTTCCTCTCCCTATAAACACCCCCTTACTTAGCTGGCAGCGTAATCTTCCCCACCCTCCCTCACCGTTGGCCAACCTCTACATCCTGACCAGCGTTTCAACGTTCCTCCTGTCCTTCAACGAGCTCCACCACATTTCTTTCATCATCACTGATGACTTATAGTTCCCTTCGTCCTAACCATCCTGTCCCTGTCTTCTCCACATACGCTTCACCAATGTTGCTGCCCTTCTTTGCACCTTCTCTAGCTCTCGAACCGCCACGTACGGGTCCCATACTGCTGCCGCATATTCTAACATCGGCTGTACCATTGCGCAATAAGCCTTCTCCCCCACCTCATCACTAACTCCTTGCAGCACCCTTCTCAAAATACCCAAAGCCCTTCTCCCCTTTCAACCACCCTCTATAGCTGTTTTTTCCATCTGAAGTCTCCCTGCAATACAATCCCTAGATAATTATATTCTGCTGCTTCTTCTATCTCTTGCTCCTCACATCTGTACATGTCCCTGCTTATCACCTTCTTCCTTGTAAACCTCACTTTACATTTATCTTAATTTTACTCTCCATGGTCCACAACCATATCCTGTTAATATCTGCCTGTAAGTTTTCACCCCCTCCCACCAATGCATTAAATACATGATCATCTGAAAACAATTTTATTTTTCCCCTAATCCTAAAACCCATGTCATTTATCGTTATGGTAAACAACAGAGGGCCCAGCACACTTCCCTGCGGCACCCCTGACGTAACTTCTCCTTACTCCGATATTGCCTTCCCCACTTTCACCCTCTGTCTTTGCCCCCAATCCATTCCACTACCCACTTGTCCGGTATCAGCTCACCCACTTTCTTCACCAAAGTCCCATGGGCACCTTATCAAATGCCTTCTCAAAGTCTATGAAGCAGGCATCCACCTTCTTCCCCTCATCAACTGCCGGCACCATATCCTTTAACAGCCCAGCCAGCTGTGTCTCACATGAGTATCCTTTTCTGAAACCATGTTGTGACTCCTACAACCAATTCCTCTTGTTTATAACATTCATCACATACTGAACCACCAGCCTCTCCATTACCTTTCCCGTACTCTATGTGAGACTCACCGGTCTGTAGCTGCCAGGCCTCCCCCTATCCTCCCCTTGCTTGTGTATTGGGACCACCAACGCAGCCTTTCAACCTTGNGTCTGTAGCTGCCAGGCCTCCCCCTATCCTCCCCTTGCTTGTGTATTGGGACCACCAACGCAGCCTTTCAACCTTGTTGCAACTTACCCTCTACTGAGGACTTTCTAAACAACACTTCCAAATACTTCTAATATATCTAATTTTACTGAATAAGCTGAAAGAAAATCAGTTCCTAAAATAAGTGGTTGAGCTAGTCCTTTCACAATAAGAACTGCTACCACTTNGAATAAGCTGAAAGAAAATCAGTTCCTAAAATAAGTGGTTGAGCTAGTCCTTTCACAATAAGAACTGCTACCACTTTAGACTGTCCAATTCCCTCTAACTCTATTGTAGTCAGCCTGCTAATATGGTACCCGCCTTAGATGTTACCCCTAAAATCTTTATCCTGGGTACAAGTAAAATTGGTAATTGTACACCAGCATTCTCAATTGCTATGACAGCTTCCTCACTACTGTAGCTGACTGCTGCACCTCTATCTAACAATGCACTCTCTCTCACATCCATCCATGCTGTCAAGGCCTGTGTTTATGGTACTATCTCCAGGTAACTATTAACTAAAGCATCATTAACAATATGGTTTTGGTGCTTGTCTACTACCTTACTACTCATAACTTGTGCACTCACAGGGGTCAACGCCCGGAGACTGTCACCGCTGACCTTCTGTAGTTTAATGGTAACCTAGATTGTTCACCAGTGGCCTGTTGCATGTTAGGTGGTGGCCACCTGGTGAAGGGAAAGCTGCCACTTGGTTTCCCTGGGGTTGAACTTGGCTTTCGCTACCCCTACAATCAGTCCTACCCTGACTGATGTTTTATTGTCCACTCTGTTGTGTACCTGGGAAAAACATATTTGTTTGGTAGTTGTTGAGCTGTTGTTGTCCGTGTACATTCCCTTTTACGTAGGGTGTGAATTGTTGGTGCCCTCCATTTACTCCTGCTCCTTGACCCTGGAAGTAGGAATGGTATCCAGGTGGTGCACCTGGTTGGCTATCATTTCCCTGTCCTGACAAGTGCTGCTGGGAGTTCCCTTCGGTCTTACGATCACTGTTGTTACTATGGTCTCCTCTTCCTCCGTAGGGTCTTTATCACCTACTTCTCCTTCCTCTTCCTGGGTAGCCTCCTCGGAAGTTCCTTCCACCATTGTAGCTGCTGCTGTTTCTGGCACTTAGGAAGTTTACATGAGCATTTCGGCCCTCTCCATGGCCATTGTACCTTTTTGGCTGTTCTTGCCAATTCTGGTATAACTGAATGTGTTTTGGTGGGTTGGGTTGTTCATATTCTTTGCTTAGGGTTTAAATATGCTTTTTTAGGTTGTCGAAATGTAAGTGATGGTCCCTGAACTCATTTAGCGATGTAATGGTCGAGGTGGCCCACTGTCGTTGGTAGTTCATGGGGAGCTGTCCCAGAATCAAACCAATGAATTCACCGTCTGACACCGCCAGGGTTCTGAATTCCTGGTCCTCTCTTACACTACACTTAGGTGCTCCTCAACTGAGCGTCCCCTCTTATGTTCATACTTCTCTACTTTCAACTGTGTCCTGAAGTTGATTTGTGTTTGCATGCTCCATAAGTGTGCAATAAAGGCTTGTTTAAACCCTGCATGATTAGTAAACTTAAGTTTGTTAATTTCCCACCAATAATATGCAGTTGCTTTACATGATGTAACCAAACTTTTTATTAAGTAATTTTCATTTAAGTTGAAGTAATCACAATAATCCTCAAATTATCTGAGGAAAACGATGTGGTTTTCTTGTGGTTTTCTATAATATACTGGTAAATCTTTCGACCAGTGTTGTGCAAGGTGGTGTATCATTGCTGATGTATTGCACAATCTCATAGGTCCAGGGTTGCAAATATGTTCCTGTTGAGTGAGTAGCTCTGGTTGTGAACTGACATTGTGGGCTTCAGTGTGCTGTTGTGTTATTACAGTGTTTTCATTGTGTTGAGGCATTGTTGTGCTAGTTGGAGGTGCCCTCTTTAGGTTTTCAGTTTGTCTGCCTTGCAATAATTCCTTTCTTGTTTGCTCGAAACTGAACAGGGTTTTCTTTAATTGCTCACTAATAGTGGTCACCTCTCTTTGTGTGTTCAGTTGTACCCTCTCTAGTTGACTATGAATGTGTTGGTGTAATTTTATAGCTGTGTGTTTCTCTGTTGCCTTTCGCTTTTTGCTTACTCCCCGACTTCTGAAATCTGTTGTTTTAATTGTGATGTGTTAGCTTCAACTTGTAAAATTATTTTTTCTACCAGCTGCTGTGTATCTTCGTCGTTTATTGTCAATTTAGAAAATGACTCTTCTGACATTTTTAAGTGGTAACTGCTGGCTTCAGTTTGTGATTCTGCCCTCTCCATTCTTGAATTTACATCTGAAATAGCCTGTGTGACAGTATGTACCTGTTGTGTGAACTCATCTTTAATTCTATGGCCTTCTTCCTTAATGCTATGCTCAAGTGTTACTGTGTTTTCCCTTACACAGTTGATGTCGGCTCTTACCTCGCCAATGCTATGCTCCAGTGTAGCAGTGTTGGTTCTTACTTCATTCCTGCTCTGTTCTAGTGAGGCATTACTGTGTTTAAGCTGAGTCATCATTTCCAGAATTTGTTGCATGTAAACCTGCATTGGACTATGAATTTGCCCTTTGCTGATGGTAAGTCGTGGTGTAGATTGTTGTACATCTGACTGTGTAACAGTCGTGCTTTGCTCCTCCATAACTATCTCTGCATCTGTACCTTCTACTGATATTGTTCTCACTATACTCTTCATTTGAATTTTCTATTTGTTGTGTGTCCCTAATCCCTTCCCTCATTGAGCTTCTAAGAAAATAAGATCTAGCATCTGGGCCTCCAGACATTGTGATAGACTAACAAACAACACTCAACAATACAAATGTTAATTTTCAGATTTAGAAGACTTTCTAAGTCGTGGTTGACACGTTGTGAGCCATTGAGATCTCTCTCTGAGGTTTCAGTTTATTTGTTTGAGTGTCGAGAGATGGAGACTGGATGATGACAAATATACTGAGAAATAATGATGGTGTGATGTGAGAGGTTTTGTACATGTAAACAAAATAACCAGTTAATTCTCTCTTACACATCCATCATATATTCCTCCTCTCTCCAATCACCCTAACAAACAAAACATTCACTGGCACATGTGGAGAACATATCTGGTTAAATGAGAAGGAAAATGTTTGGGCAGAATCTAGGATACTAGTGTCTTTCATTTGCACCGAAAAAAACACTAAAAGTTATTCATCAGTTTCAATACTTTAAAAATTATGTTAATTTAACTGTTCCACACTAAACATACTCTTGCAAATATTTAAACCTCCTTGTCTGCCTAGTACATATAACACGACTAAATTTTCATTTAACGAACGCAAATAGTGATCATTTACACGAGATAAACATGAATTATTTTAATTTCCTCTATATAACTGCCAGCCAGTGAGTATGGAACTCCTTTCTATCTTAGGGTACTCTAATGGGCAGAAAGTCGTCAACAAATAAAACGTTAAATTTAGATAAATACTTTTGTTGAATTACTGTTTAAACTGATTTAGAACATGTCACTGCAAGACAGGATGCACAAAAGTCTTTAAAAGTGTTCCTGACGATGTACTTATAGTTTTGCTGGCTGTACCTTCCATTAACCATTATTGAAAAAAAATTACAAGTTGGACTGGGCTTATATCTCTTCATAATATTATAATCCAGCAAGTATTGGGCCTCTTCACCTGCCCACTGCTCTCTTATACTGTAAGACAAGTTACATTACAATATTTAACTTTTGGTACAATTTATTCCAAAAAATAAAATTATCTTTTGAGCAGCACCTCAAAGTGCAACTGGTCCAGATGAAGCCCAGTCCGAGAAGAAGGAAGCTACGCAAGCTGGCAACATACTTCCCAGATTTTGGAGTAAACTCACGCATCCAATCACAGCCAGCATCAGCACTGGAGCTGCCTGAGATGTGGATAACGCGAATACGTCAAGGACGTTTACCCGTTAAAATCATATGGTTACTGCTGACGTAACCAGTGTTTATGTTTGCATCTCTAGCGTCCCAGCCACCGGGCATGACCTCATCTCTGGCACTTAGGACCTTAAGAATTACACTTCCAAATAACAATAAAACATGTTCAAAAAGGTTTTCTTATAAAATATATAGTTTTTATACATGTTGTGACCATTTTTCACTTCATGTTTGTAAACAAACAATGTTTACTTTTACCACAATGTCTCAATAAACATATCTATCAAACCATGCCATTTAAAATGGCAATAAATGTAGAAAAAAGGAATCAAATAATATTTTCATACCAAAACTTATAAATATTTACATTACACTTCCAAACATGGGAAAATTTTTCAAAACAAATAAAGCATAAAATAAACAAACATTCAGGATCATTACATCATTCAAGTACAACGCTATACCCACACTATCGCAAGCTTACCAAGGTCGCATCAAAACTTAAATCAAATTTATTTATTCATCAACATACTACTTACATAGTTTTATTCTAAGCTATACTGTAATGAGTACAATACTGGTATTTGTTTATTTTAAACAATACTGTAAAAAAAAATTTTTATTCTTCCAATTTAAGTTATTTTCAGACGAGTTGTTAAATTTTTTTATTATCCCTTAGGTTATTAATAAGTGTGATCCAGGTTCACCTTGAAATAATGTGTGTANTGTAGATTGTTGTACATCTGAGTGTGTAACAGTTGTGCTTTGCTCCTCCATAACTATCTCTGCATCTGTACCTTCTACTGATATTGTTGTCTCACTATGATCTTCATTTGAATTTTCTATTTGTTGTGTGTCCCTAATCCCTTCCCTCATTGAGCTTCTAAGAAAATAAGATCTAGCATCTGGGCCTCCAGACATTGTGATATACTAACAAACACTCAACAATACAAATGTTAATTTTCAGATTTAGAAGACTTTCTAAGTCGTGGTTGACATGTTGTGCACCACTGAAATCTTTCTCTGAGGTTTCAGTTTATTTGTTTGAGTGTCGAGAGATGGAGACTGGATGATGACAAATATACTGAGAAATAATGATGGTGTGATGTGAGAGGTTTTGTACATGTAAACAAAATAACCAGTTAATTCTCTCTTACACATCCATCATATATTCCTCCTCTCTCCAATCACCCTAACAAACAAAACATTCACTGGCACATGTGGAGAACATATCTGGTTAAATGAGAAGGAAAATGTTTGGGCAGAATCTAGGATACTAGTGTCTTTCATTTGCACCGAAAAAAACACTAAAAGTTATTCATCAGTTTNTGTCTACCATTTGCACCGAAAAAAACACTAAAAGTTATTCATCAGTTTCAATACTTTAAAAATTATGTTAATTTAACTGTTCCACACTAAACATACTCTTGCAAATATTTAAACCTCCTTGTCTGCCTAGTACATATAACACGACTAAATTTTCATTTAACGAACGCAAATAGTGATCATTTACACGAGATAAACATGAATTATTTTAATTTCCTCTATATAACTGCCAGCCAGTGAGTATGAAACTCCTTTCTATCTTAGGGTACTCTAATGGGCAGAAAGTCGTCAACAAATAAAACGTTAAATTTAGATAAATACTTTTGTTGAATTACTGTTTAAACTGATTTAAAACATGCCACTGCAAGACAGGATGCACAAAAGTCTTTAAAAGTGTTCCTGACGATGTACTTATAGTTTTGCTGGCTGTACCTTCCATTAACCATTATTGAAAAAAAAATTACAAGTTGGACCAGGCTTATATCTCTTCATAATATTACAATCCAGCAAGTATTGGGCCTCTTCTTCACCTGCCCACTGCTCTCTTTTACTGTAAGACAAGTTACATTACAATATTTAACTTTTGGTACAATTTATTCCAAAAAATAAAATTATCTTTTGAGCAGCACCTCAAAGTGCAACTGGTCCAGATGAAGCCCAGTCCGAGAAGAAGGAAGCTACGCAAGCTGGCAACATACTTCCCAGATTTTGGAGTAAACTCACGCATCCAATCA
The DNA here is from genome assembly GCA_002778355.1 of Clitarchus hookeri. Classification (NCBI taxonomy): domain Eukaryota; kingdom Metazoa; phylum Arthropoda; class Insecta; order Phasmatodea; family Phasmatidae; genus Clitarchus; species Clitarchus hookeri. The sequence continues at coordinate 81,790 of NQII01007044.1, read as the reverse complement.
CAGCCAGCATCAGCACTGGAGCTGCCTGAGATGTGGATAACGCGAATACGTCAAGGACGTTAACCTGTTAAAATCATATGGTTACTGCTGACGTAACCAGTGATTATGTTTGCATCTCTAGCGTCCCAGCCACCGGGCATGACCTCATCTCTGGCACTTAGGACCTTAAGAATTACACTTCCAAATAACAATAAAACATGTTCAAAAAGGTTTTCTTATAAAATATATAGTTTTTATACATGTTGTGACCATTTTTCACTTCATGTTTGTAAACAAACAATGTTTACTTTTACCACAATGTCTCAATAAACATATCTATCAAACCATGCCATTTAAAATGGCAATAAATGTAGAAAAAAGGAAACAAATAATATTTTCATACCAAAACTTATAAATATTTACATTACACTTCCAAACATGGAAAAAATTTTCAAAACAAATAAAGCATAAAATAAACAAACATTCAGGATCATTACATCATTCAAGTAAAACGCTATACCCACACTATCACAAGCTTACCAAGGTCGCATCAAAACTTAAATCAAATTTATTTATTCATCAACATACTACTTACATAGTTTTATTCTAAGCTATACTGTAATGAGTACAATACTGGTATTTGTTTATTTTAAACATTACTGTCAAAAAAAATTTTTATTCTTCCAATTTAAGTTATTTTTAGACAAGTTGTTAAATTTTTTTATTATCCCTTAGGTTATTAATAAGTGTGATCCAGGTTCACCTTGAAATAATGTGTGTAANAGTTGTTAAATTTTTTTATTATCCCTTAGGTTATTAATAAGTGTGATCCAGGTTCACCTTGAAATAATGTGTGTAATTTCTGCCTAATTCTGTTTCTTTAGAGTCCTATTGCAGTAGCATATTCTAAAATGTTAGATTTTTTTTTTATCCTTGCTAAAAGTTCTCCATGCATTTCCACGGAGCACGAATATGATGTGTTTGTGCTTTGGTGGTAAATTTGAAATATTATGTTTAGTTATAATTACGGTTACCACTGAATTAGTGACTTGTTAATCTCTGGTTAATTAACTACTTGCAAATCCTTTGTCATTATAGTAAAGATTACTTGGGGTCTAGGGTCATGATTGGATATCATTATTACCTAATGTGCTTTTGAAAGCAAATAATTNTAGTAAAGATTACTTGGGGTCTAGGGTCATGATTGGATATCATTATTACCTAATGTGCTTTTGAAAGCAAATAATTGCATCACGTGCTTCTCTCCAGCAGCCCAAGTTTGATTCATTGATTTCAAATAGCTTCCTGGCTGCCGTATTTCCATTATATTCTGCAAAAATAATCACATTGTGTTTTGAAGAAGCAACATAATGCACACTCTTTGTCCCTATAAATAAAGCATTACATATTCTCAAAAATTAAGCATGACTGATGCATGCACTATAGTTCAAAATGTCAATCTCAGCAACAATTTTTGTATTGTAAGCAGAACTGCATTGTAAACCACTGCAATTTATTTACAGTATCATTGACAGCATCGTTGAAATATGATTTGCAACTGTAATTTTAGTTATTCAAATATACCAATCGCAGATTGATTTCATTTAAATATAATCTTTAAACTAATTTCAAGAACAGTATATCTCATGAAACTCTACAATAAAGCGATTGATGGCCGTGCTGTTTCGCCAGCATGCAGTTGCTGCGTGATTCGCTAGATGGCTGTGCTGTTCCTTAAAGGTAAAGATACTGCATATCTCGCTAGAACCCTTTCCCCGCAAACATGCATCTGCCCAATCATTACCATAGAATTATCCATTGGGTAATTATTAAGTTTCGGGACTTTTCTGAAAAACACAAAAAAAAAATTCAAAATTATGATATATTTCTACTCTACTAATCACGTAGAACACAAATATACTAGGGGCGTAGCTTTAAAATAAGTACAACATATTTTTAAAAATTTAACGAAATTGCAAAATGAGCAGTACAGCCAGTTTGTTAATGGGTTCTGCACAGCTTACCTTGTTCATATTCAAGACGCCGTAATGTTAAAATAAGTAGAACATATTTAAAAAACTTGCAAAATATGTTTGTTTACGTCTATTAACATCAGAGGATTTATAACAGCCCCCTACCTAGGTGAGTCAATTTATATTCTTTTGGTGTGTTTTACGGTTCCTTTAAATCCCTACACTCATACTTTAGTGTAAAACCCAAACATCCTAGGTTGGTGTAAAACCTAAACATCCTAGGTTAGTGTAAAACCCTACAATCCTAGGTTAGTGTAAAACCCAAACATCCTAGGTTAGTGTAAAACCCAAACATCCTAGGTTAGTGGTAAACCCTACAATCCTAGGTTAGTGTAAAACCCAACAAAATTAGGTTAGTTAAAAAATGCAAAATAGTGATTCACCCATTGTGGGGTTAGGTTCTGTTAGGTTAGGTGGGCACATATTACGAAATTAGTCGGTAGGTTAATGCCCCTAATATATTCGTGTTCTGCATCATTAGTAGAGTAGAAATATATCATAATTTTGAATTTTTATTGTGTTTTTCAGAAAAGCCCCTAAACTTAATAATTACCATCCATTGTTTTCAGGAAGATGCATTTCACGTCACGGAGCACGTATGCAATAGTGATGCAACGAATATTCGCATGTTTTTGAACATTCGCATTCGCAAAAATGATGCCAATATTTTGAAAATGTATTTGCCAATGAAAATTGAAAATTGTTATTAAATAATAATGCAACTGCTATGATTAAGACATTTTTATTTATTAATATATTTTTTATGTATAAGAGTGTATTTTAATGATATTTGGGAAACACTAGATTGCATAACAGAAACACACTCTTGATATTATTTTATTCTTATTTACCTAAGCAAAATCAAATTAAGGCCGGTAATTTCTTAAAACTTCTAAACTATATTATAACACAACTGTATGATTAAATACCATTGAACTGCTTTAACACAAAACAATGGAATAAGATATAACCCAACCTTTTTAATTATACAAATCAACTTTAAATGTGATCTTTTGTAAAAACACTTAACAATATGCATTTATGCAACCTAAAGTGTATCTCATTCAAATATGTGAGATCTTTTAATGAACTAGTAATCATGTTTAATTGTAAATCAAATCGACTTCTTATGAATAAAGTTAAAAATATATTGTGATGAAAAACAAACAATATAATAATCTTCTTTTCAATTAAAACAAATACGTTCTTAACATTCTGTTAATTTAACTTTGGTACTAATACTAACTCACTAATTATGTAATTTTTAAGATATCCATTAAACATTACTTCTTGAAAT